>JBBMFX010257770.1:0-21953 GCA_037832545.1 Rhabdalestes septentrionalis | reverse complement strand
ACGTGGAGCCGCGGGAGCTCCCGGACGGGCGGCACCCGGACCTGGGCTCGCTTCGAAACGCCTTCGCCCTGCGGCACGCGGAGAACCTGGAAGTGCTGTGGGTTCTGTGCTGCAGGAAGGCGCAGGACAAGCAGCGCTGGCTGCAGGCATTCAGCCGCGAACGCAGACGTGTGAAGGAGGACCAGGAGATCGGTGAGTGTCTGAAATCGAATAACATGGACCAGGGGGGTGTAAAATCTGATGCACTGAACACTGAGATCTAAAGCCTGTAGCCAGATTTATACACACATGTACATATTTACTGTGTGAGAGTCATGGGCACATAAGCAAATTGTTTAAATTCTCTTGTTTTTTCTTAGTGTGTGATAAAGTGTCCTTCTGCAAGCAATGTTAACCTTAGAATCAAAACAAACATAAAAAAACGGAAAAGTAGATCTGTTTAGTTTGTAAAAGTAGTAGATATTGTGTGAGCGGTTGAGGAGAACAGAGGTTTGGTTCCAGATACCTCTTCGATTCCTCCAGCCATTGTTTGGGTTTGTGAAATTCTGTGATTTCATTTATTGAAGGACTGATTGAGTCGAACCAGGTTTCAGAAAAAATCTGCAAGTAATACTGGACTTACAGGAACTATACTGAACATTAAATTACTGTATAATGTTTGTATTTGTTTCGTATACTTTTATTTTGCATATTTGATCATATTAATGTGGTAAAAACACTCACTGCTTATCTAAACAGTTATAAATAAACCAGAGATGCCTAAGACTTGTTACAGTACTGTATAAAAACTTGAACCAGCCACATATGATATGTTTGAATGAGCACACCCCAGTGTGTACCCCCATTTATTAATCATGTACCCACAACTGTGTTCTGAAACTGGAGCTGGACTCATAGAATGGTTAAAGTAGTGATCTGTAAATTAAGCATTATCATCATAAAGTGGTAATTGTCAGTTTGTTGTAAATTTTGAAATGTTGACAAAAATTCTCTCTAACGTTTCCCTTGGTAAATCAAGTCAGATCGAATGACAGACTTAAAATATGAGCAATCCGAAAGAAACTGAAGCAGTTTGCGCTAAATGTTTATAGGCCATATTTATGTACTTATTATTTAAACTCTTTCTCACTTACAGGGATGGAGATCAGTGAGACACAGAGGAAGCAAGCGATTCAAAATGCCAGAAAGTCAAAGCAAGGCAAGCTGAAAAGTAAGGATGAGTCGTCATTTCTTTTTTAATGTAATATCACAGTTAAAGGGAATTCACATTCATTGTGATCCTATGTGCTTTTTTCCTTATAGACATAAATTACTCTGGCCATTCTGTCCTGCTCCATCACCAACCCCTGCACCCCCTACACCAGCGCCATGTTACCGTGCCAACCAGTGTCCCTCAGCAACAGGTCTTCTCCTTAGCAGAACCAAAGCGGAAACCGTTGCATCTGTGGTACAATTTCACACGCACTGCCTTCTTCAAAAAATGAGAGAGTTCCTCTGGTGCTTCTCATGCAGCTGTGGAGTCCAGTGTGATGACATGAAGAAGAAGGCAGCAAGTTAATGGACTTTTTGTGTGTCTGTATGTGTGTGTATGCTTATGTATGTAAGACTATATATGTGTGTATATGTGTATATGTTTGTTTAAGTGCCTGTAAGACCCACTGCAAACCTTCCGGTCAGTGTCTTTATGTGCGTGAGGTGAAGTATAAAGACACAGTGACTGAAGTATTCGTACCTGGCATTCCGTACGCAGCTGGTGCAGTGAAGTAGCTGCTTGTGCTGATTTTCTTGTCCTGTTTGCCACTTCAAAACATGTGACGTGTATGTTCGCTGTTGTACATGCCTTTTATTGTGTAGTTTTATTTTCATTATCTAAGGCTGGAACCTTTTTAAAGTTAGACACTTGTCCAGGCAACTCGCACCATTACACTAATAAAATAACTCTTCTGTAAATAAATGCTTGTATGATTGTGTGGTTTTGTGCCCAGGTGGCCTTTCTTAGGCCCTTTTTTACATTCAGTTCAGCCACTAAGGGTCTGGCCTCAGCACAGACTAAAACGCATCCTTGAGATAACCGGAGCGGTGAAACGAGAGTCACCCGCGTGTCCCCGCGCGTATTAGGTTACGCGGCCGTGCCGGATGCTCTTACTGCTCTCTTTCGCTGTCTCACATGCGCATGGTGGTCAGAATGGCAGGTCGCAGCGCACGGAGTCCAAAGGGCTCCGATCCCATTAGATTCGATTGATCTGGACGAGGGCGTGCGCTCGAGGAATGTGCCGCTCCTATGGAGACGGCGCGCGAAGACAGCGGCCCGGGGAGCGAGGATGACGCGGCTGGGGTGCGCGAAGAGAGCGCGAGCGTGAGTGACATTCTGCAATGTTTTTTTTTTTTTATACGGGTTTGTGGTTCATTAATTGGTTTATTATTAATTGTCTTTGTTTTAATCACTCGCTCATAATCACAATCACTAAATCAGTAAAGTGACTTTTGTGTGCAACTATGTTTATATTTACTTTCGTGGCATTTAATTTTGTCCAATGAGACACATGACTACAATTACTCACATGACAAAAGAAAGGGAAAGTACTGTAAAATGATTTAAATAATAATAATTGACCCTAAAATCATGTGACATATTCTTTAGGCGATGTCTGTATAGAAGCCAATTAAATATTTAATAAAGGGATTTGAAAGGGAGAAAAATCGAACTAAACCGTGACTTCTAGTCCAGTCCAGGGTTCTGCATGTTTGTTGAAGAACAGAACAGGACAGTGTCTGAGTGTCTGTCTTCTTCACTTTAAAACCGTCGCGTGTCTGTGGAGGTTGTGAGCTCCATAGTGAAACTGAACACCGGTCCGTTTGAGCCGCTCCTGAGAGACGGTCCGGCCTGATTATCTCATCGTTAGCAAGGAAAATGTGTAATTTGGGATGACATGGAATGAATAATGAATGACTAGAACACTGGAGCCTGAACATCTTACCCCAGGCACTGGCCTGGCCTGGGCTCTTCTGCAGCCTCTCCAGGAGATCCAGACCCCACATCTCTTTTAACTGCACAAAAAGAGATTTGCGCGAGCCATAAACCAACTGATGCAAGAATATTAAAATAACTAAATTAACTTTTTTTTCAGGTTTGACCTGATGTTCTTGTTTCTTTAGAAACGGCCAAACTACCTGCCAATAGAAGAGAACTAAACCAAATTACAGTGCAGAGTACAATTACAAAGTCTACAAAGAAGCTGAAAGTGTTGTAGATTGAAGCTTTTTCACATAGCAAGATCTTGTGTTCTGCAGTGTAGTGCTGCTCTGCATTGTTGTCTCGGATCCACAAGCTTTATAACCAACTCTTGATTTATTCAGATCAAAGGATTATTGTTAATACCAATACCAGCCCATTTAAAACATATAGTGATACTGACCCCTATCACTGTAGATTAAAACACCTGAGAGCTCAGCATGAACCTTGTTATTGGAAGACGGTGTAGCCTAGTTGGATCCATTTCAGAATGTGATTGGCATTTATGAGTAACTCTAACCACTGTTAGCAGTGATCTCTGAGGAAGATAAGAGTCCACCCCGGCAGAAAAGATATCAGGAACCTAAATCTCTAACCTCTCATTTCCTGCACACACCATAACACACATTCAATACTGCAATAATAGTAAACCTATCAAGTGACACTGTGGCCTCTTATGGTGAAACGTTGCTACGCAGTGACTGGACTACTTAAAAATAGGTTAGGTACTTTGGGATTACCCAAACAATAACTAGCATGGTATGCATTAAGAGCAGCTGAGATTCCGGTTCATTAGGAACATTATTATAAACACTTACACCACCACACAGATTTTCTACAATTGCACGTTACTCACTTAAAATGTACTTAAAATATTCTCAATATTATTTGCTAAATTAATTTAAAATGAGTAAGGTTATTAGCCAGAAAATCTTTCATTCATTACTACTGACCTGACAAAATTGATTATGAGGATCACCAAAATGCTTTTAAATGAAGTGGGATAAAAGTTAATGAGTGTATTTAAAGTTACAGGACAGTCTAGAATTTGACTGCATTACCACACAGCCGGTTAAGAGAATATCAGACATGCACTGTTAAAGATTCTTTCATCGTATAAATAAAACTTGTTTCATTTGACACAATTTAATTTCAGCATTTAACAAGAATAATAATCAAAAGTGTACTTTTAATGTCCACTATGAGTGAGCACATACAAGGAATTTGATTCCGGTTGATGATGTCTCTCTAGAAAACAACAAGAAAGTATAAAACAACAAGAAAAAGTAACGACACAATGAACGAAATGCTGACAATATAATGTACAATAATATTCAATCTACAGCATGAATATCGTCACTGT
The DNA here is from genome assembly GCA_037832545.1 of Rhabdalestes septentrionalis. NCBI lineage: Eukaryota > Metazoa > Chordata > Actinopteri > Characiformes > Alestidae > Rhabdalestes > Rhabdalestes septentrionalis. Next base: position 17,577 of record JBBMFX010257770.1, on the reverse strand, counting down.
CTGGCGGAAAACTCGTAACTGTTGGTCTTTGTGGGTTTTTTTCATAAATCGATACTATTGGTCAGTCTCCACGTCAGTCTGTAAAATGTAGAAATTATTAACCAATGAATAGTGTTTATACCAATTCTGATGACTGTATTCATTTATTTAGAATATACATAGGGTTTTTTTTGTTTTCTGAAAAATTGCCTTTGTGGACATATGAGGTATTGGCCTGACAGCGACAATATGCTATATTGTCTTCTATTTATTGATATATGGATATAAATATAATTTGTACACATATGTTTATACCATATATACATTTTCTAAAAATCTTTAAAATATGTATATTTGGTTACAAAAACCCTGTGTGGTAGTGCAGCTTGCATTTATTTACATTCAATGGCCCTTTTATGACCATGCAGATGCCCTTTGTTGGTTTCCAGTTACTGAATGTTGCCCATCTGTTGCTGTACAATTTATCAGCCTCATTCTGTTCCATGCATCAGTGAAAAAGGACCACCCCTGACCAGCTGGGTGGTAGGTGGGAATGTAACCTGTCAAAAGTTTTGACACACCTTCTCATTCAATGTTTTTTCTGAGTTTTTATTCTTTTCTACATTGTAAATTAATATTGAAAACAAACAAAATGATTAAGGAACACATGGAATTATGCAGTAAACAAAAAAACCCAGAATAGATTTTGTAATAAGGTAAAGATGTTTTTTTTTTTACCTAACTAAATGTGGAATAGAACCGTAGTGCAACAGGATCGCTGTGTACCAACTAGATGATTACAACCGATTATCCCAAACACATTACGAAGGCGTGCAATTCTACTAATTAAGTCTTGAGGAAGAACACCTGTTAATTAAATACAATTCTAGGTCAATTCCTCATGAATCTGATTTTTTTTTTTAAGCCAAGAGTGTGCAAAGCTGTCATCAGAGTAATAGGTGATGTTTCTAGTATTAAATCTACAATGTAGCCAATAATAAAAACAAAGGAAATTGTTGAGAATTTGTATCCAAATATTCGACTGGTAGTGTAATGGATAGTAATGAATTATTTTGCAGATCATGATATTGTACTTTGTTAGGTCGACATTAGTGTGTTAGATCGGGACACTATATCATCCAGAGAACAGAAGAACAAAAGTGTCTTACAACTATAGAGTACAAAGTTTCTTACCACTATAGTGGACAACAGGATGATTTCCGTGTGAAAATAGAACTGAATTTAGAAAATGAAAAAAGTAATTTTATCATAAGTACACATTCAATTTGATCAAAACAATAAAATTCTGTATCACTCTTCGGTTACTTGTTACTTGCAAGGACAGCAAAAACATGTAAATTATTCCTAGAACATCCTCTGGAGTGTTTAGGTGAGATAGTCCTGGAGGCATGTTTTTTATTTGGTTATGCTGAAGAAAATCTTGCTTTTGGTGGACCTCCTGTAAGTCTTGCCATTGCAGTTCTTTTTCCCAGCTTACAAATCCACCCCATGTTATATCACTGGAAAGCCCAGGATGTTCTCTACAGAATACTATTAGGCTTAATGGGGAAACTCCAAATACTTAAGGAAGATACAGGTGATAAATATGTCCATTATAAAGAACATAAATGAATGGGCTGGGTCTCAGGAGGATAGAGCATGTTTACTGTTTTTTTTGTTTGTTTTTTTTTTACAGTTTTTCTCTGTTGGTTTGGCTCATTTTTTGAAACAGAAATTACATTCTTAAAACTATGAGACCATTTGGCCAAACAGACTTGCAGTTAAGCACAACTTTTGAGCTCACTAGCAAAAGCTCATATTTCTCAAAACTGTTTATACATGCTTCAAAACAAAAGATTCCTTTCCCATGTAAAGAGTCAGTACCATCAAAATTGCATATATCTTTCTCAATTGCTTTGGCTCATGTGCATTCACGTAGTGCTTTTGTCAAAATCACCTGGATGTTTCAGCACAACAGCAGGGATCACCTGCAAAAGCCCATATCTCTCCCAAAAGAGTTTACCCATGTGTGAAAATTAAATTCCTTTCTAATATAAATAGTCAGTGCCCCCAACATGAATTGATGGAAAAAATATATATAGTAAGAGCAGCGTCCAGAGTTTGACATCACACACACTGCAGGAAATTGTAACCTTTTTATTCACACACATAAACTAACTTCCAGACATTAGAGTACATAAATAGAAAATGTATTCAGTGCAGGAAACATAAACGCAAACAAAAAAAAATGAGAACAATTCGATCTAGCCTACAGTGCCATAAATAATGTTTACTTCAGTAAATACTTTTACTGGTCACTGTCATCTCTCTCCCTCTCCTGCCCAACATTCTAACCTCCTGCCATCCACATACTGCTCTCTGGCCATAGATTTTCATCCACATTGCAGCAGATATATTCCCTTGGCCCAACCACCCTCTAAACCGGTCCTTACATGCAGCATCCATTGCATGGAGCAGGGACATCTGGCCTTGGGCCCAATATTCATACACTCTCCACCTGCAAGTGGAAAAAACTCAGAATTAGTTGCCAATATAACTGTATTTCGGTTTTACCTATAAATGTGATGCATAACTGGCCATGGACTGGAATATTACTCAAATCTGTATCAATAATTCCATTTTTATAGTATCATACTGTTACATCACAAGTTATTACAGTACTATAGGCCTACACACACACACAATGAATAATTTATACATGTCTTGCTTTACACTATGCACAGAACTGTAATGTCTGGTAATGTCGTCTATACAATCATTGACTAGGTATATACCTGTTTTCCCCGCAAAATGTTTGGATGCTTGAGGAAACTGTTGAGTGGGGCACATTAGGCTGCACTCGGCGACCTGCCTCTGTGAGGTGATGGTTAACAACATGGTCTATAACTGTGGGCCGAATTTCATCCGGGACAACATGGCCTCTCCCCGCTATTCCTCCACCACACATCTTCACTCCTCCTCTTCTTCTTCTTCTTCTTCTTCTTCTTTCTCCTCTTCCTCTTCCTTGAGAAAGGAGTTGCCCCTGTTCATTTACATGAGGAGGTATATTCATGTTCAAACTGCAAACGGAACTGGCCCTGGCCAAGCTATATCTGTACATGTTTGGCAGCATTCACAATCATAGACAGCACCTGTCATGTAACTCAAGGAATGGTTTTGTCGGTTGTTCATCTGCGATATGGAAAATTCCTACATTAGTCAAGTTCTAATTGTACCTCACTGTCAATTACTGCCATGAATGGTGTTGATGGTATTATGTTCTTGATAAGTTTGACTACTGAACAGACTATTGTACATATGATGACTTACACAATGAAACATGCTGAATTGTTTTGGAGAGAACTACCATTAGACAGAGAATCAACTAATCAGTTTAGATCAGCGATTTATGTTCTAAGTGTTGGCTCATTGCATGAACTGTAGGCTACTTGTATGTAACCATTTGCAAAGATGCACTGAGACACTTGAGACATGTACTAAGGCATTTGCAATTTCATGAAAACAGTGAGAAATGCCATTCTGTTGTCAACCATTGCAAGTTGGTTTGGAGATTTGTCCATGTTATTTTGAGAATGTCATTTCTGTTTCATGAACTAAGCCAAACCAATCGAGAAAAACTGTATTGTAGTGCCATATTTAGTTTCAAATATGTAGTTAATTTAAATATGTAGTTAAAGTATATAAATATACTCAGCCACAGGTAAGTGGAGAACATTCATTATCTTGTTACAGTGGCACTTGTTACAGTGGGTTGCAGCTGTTTATGTACTTTTATAATAACGAATGCTGTAATAAACTGATAATTAAAACAATTACGTAGTAATTACACAGTAGTGTAAAACACACTTTCAGTGAGTCCATATTTGTGTGACAGCCTGCAGGAGGCAGCAGAGTTCAGATTAAGTCATTTTTGACAACATAATGCACACATTAAAACAAACCCCATAAAGGAGCTAAGATAACAAAGAGCTTTGTTTATCCCAAAGGAAATTCTTTGTCATTAGCATGCTCACTGCAACAAGATGAATAAAAGATAATAGACAGTAGAAAAAATGGATAATAATTAATAGCCCATTAATAATGTAACAAAACTATAATGTAACAAAATAACAGTGATAATATTTTGTGTGCTGTATCACCACTTCAGTCGTGCACAATGGTTCATGAAAGTGACTAAGTATAAATGCAATTAGAATTAAAAACCAAAATAAATGCAACAAAATAGCAGCAGATGATGAGGGGATGAGATTAACATTCATTAGCATTCAGTCAATTTACAGATGAAACAGTTCTAATTGTAGTTTTTCTGTTTGTCTGTGAATGTTGTTCATATTTGAGTGAGATTTTTCGGACAGTATTTGCACTAATAAAGGTGGTTGTTTCTGATCATCTGGCCAGTGACTGTACTTACAAAGTAGGCATACTTAATGAACTGGAAACAATCAAAATTAGAGCAAATCAGAGTTTAAATACTACACTCAACCAAACGAAGCATTATGGGCATATCTGTGGCCTTGTCAATGTTTTAGGTGGCCGACGTGTCAGTGGAGGTGGCCACGGTGGACGGCACGCTTAATAAACTGTGTAGAACATATTACGGTCCAAGAAGGAGACCGAAGAACCTAAAAAAACTGAAGAAGCTGAAGAAGCACAAACTGCTGGTGAACCTGCAGCATCTGGTCATCGGCATCACAGCGGCAGTGTTCATCATCGTGATCATCATGTGGTCACTCCTGTGGTATTTTACGTGTAAGTGTAACACACATATCATTTAAAGGAAACCATATTTTTTGTTGCTGTTTTCCTTTTGCTCTAAATATTTTAAGAGAAGATTTAAACATTTCTGACAAAAAGATGCCATTAAGAGTTTTTCAGCAAGACTGTAGAAGAACAATTTGTGTTCCCTAAAATGCTTTTGTAAATGAAATCATTTTTTTATATGAGCATTCTCATCAAAATGGTTCTGTAATGCACCATGTTAATTCACTTTCAAAATAGTTCTTTAAAGAACCATGGAGACTTGGAGAAGAACTATCTAACAAGGCAAAGAACCTAATAGAGTGTTCATAATTCTTCAGAACAACTGAACAATCAATTTTACACTATGTAAAGGTTTATAAAATACGTGTATGCAGTGAAAATGTCCTCACAAGCTTCAGTGTTCCTTCAAGAACTTTTAAATTATTTGGAGGTTCTTTAAACTTTAGGAAGGTTTTTCACTCTCTACCCTTAGGTATAATCTCTTTAAAGGTTCTGGGAACCCCCATTCTAGCACCCAGAGTCAACGACACAGAAAAGAGCATTAGATTTGCTCACTGAAGCCTAAACATGCTCTGTTAGCATGCATTAGTAACGTTTTTCTCCACTTTGTTCTTTTGTCCTGTTGACAGTTCGGAGAGAAAGCAACAGTGGGGTTTACTTCGCTGGTGTGTTTCGTGTGGCCAACACTGAATTCATACCTGAGTATCGGTATGAAGACTCCAGTGAATTTGTATCCATGGCAAATCAAATCCAACACGTGGTGCGTAAACTAAAATAAGATCATCACAAAATATAAAAAGACCATGATATAGATGTTTTAACCAAACATTTTTACATTTATTTATCTTGCTTGTTTTGAACAAGGTAAGCAGTGTCTACAGATCATCATCAGTATCCAGACTCTACAAACACACTGTGATATCTGACCTCAGGTACAACAGCATATAAGATTGTAGGCCACACATATCAGGATAAAACCCAAGACTTAACCTCAAATTGATCCCTAGTCCTTCTGTGGTGCAGTATGTGGAATCTGAATCAGAATTACAGAGCTTTATTAGTCCTACAGGGAACTGCTTATGCAATGACTGCACACAGACAAGAACAATATAACATAGTATAAAGTCAAAATGAACTCCAAAACTACTCTGAAAGCAAAATGTTGTGGTCAGTAAGAGAGGACGATTTAAAGAGTTTTGCTGCTGAAACTGTTTACCTGGAAATGGTGGTTTGTAGTTGCTGTCTATACTTAGAACATTAATGGATGTAATAAATATATCACACATGATAAAATTCTCGCATAAGTTGTGTCATAGTTAAATATCATTGCTGTCGGGCTGAAACCTCATATGTCCAAAACGACTATTTTTCAGGAAACTGTATATTCTGTATAAATGTATATTCTAAATAAATGAATAGTATATAATCTAAATGGGTATAACTATTTCAACCCTTTTCATTGGGTAATAAGTTTAAATGGAGACTGACTAATAGTATCAATTTATGAAAAAAAAATAAACAAAGACCGAAAGTGGAGTTACGGGGATTTCGCCAGAGAGTGACGATAAAGTACGAGTATAGTGAGTATAATAACCTGCTGCTTTTCAGAGGTGGTAGTACCCTAGTGCATAAAAGACCTGTCCCTGTAACTAATGACTGTAAGTCTCTCTGAATGAGAGTGTCATTCTAATGCCGAGATAACTGTGTGGATGGTACCAAGATCATTGTGTCACAGAGGGAGGTGTTGTAGAGTCTGATAGGGGTGTGATAGTGGTAAGAGTTGTAGAGTGTGTTGGCACTGAGGAGGAAGGATTTTCTGTCCAGTGATGCATAGATATATATATATATATTTTGTACATGTGTTACTTTTTCATCTTTCTCTCATTAGCAGCAATGACAAAGGAGGCGTGTTGGTGCATTTCTGGATGATCTTTGTTGTGCCGAGGCTGAAGACCCCCACAGTGTGTGAGGAGTGTGTGAGTTCCATCCTCAAAGACTCTGTGCTTACGTCCCTGAAGAACAGGTCTTCTGTGGGCTTCCTGCTGGGCCTGCCTGTGGACATCGACTCCATCCTCATCAACGGTAGGAAAAATAATATATTTCAGAGGTTAGATGAGTTCTGTGTCCTATTTAGAAAACATGTACTATACTATATTACTGTGTGTGTACGGTCATATACAAAAGTCTTAGGCACCTATGCAACTTGTTTACAGCCATTTTTCTCAGAGAATAATAAAGTGTCTTTCTAAATTACTATTAGAATAAATGAAAACAAAAAAGCAGTAAAAAGAACCAGGTTCCATTCCAGATTCCTCCTTGGTACCTTTAGCTGTTGTTTGGATTTGTGAAAATCCATCAGCATCTCCTGACTTAAAATCAAACCAAGTTTTCTGATGGACAACACTGACATACCAACGATAAAAATGTAAAACTTTACTGTATCATTTTATTTGTATTTATTCTTTTAGTTTTATTCTGCATATTTAGTTATGTTATTGTGAAAATGACTTACTGCTCATGTGAACTGTTTTCAAATATAATTTTCAAAGGTGCCTAAGACTTTTGCACAGTACTGTAAAGGCACACTTTGTTATAAATGGATTGCATGTACATTTTTGCTTTAAAGTCATGACCACTACTCGACTATTCTATAAAATCTCCTATTATCTATCATTTTTTGTGACAGACTGTGGCTTGGTTGGGGTTTAAATGCAACTATATTATTATAACATATGATCAAGAGGGTCTATGGTGAATATAAAATACAATATAACAAATTATGATCTTGATCAAATGCACCAATGTTTAGTAAATTATTTGTTAACAATAATTATAGCTATAACGAGGTGGGCTAAGGTTTTGTGTGTACATTAAATATTTTAAGCTACCCCATCCGATTCAATTTTGATTTACAGTTTGCTTGTATCTGCTTTTCTCCCTTTAGTTGCTCTTCGCTCAGACTACACGTCGACATCAGCAGGTCAGTGGGTTTTAGTAGTTTTTGTGTTTAGCAGTGACTACATGATGCAGCGACTGAGAACAGCTCCAGTTTTTAAGTTTTGTTTACCTTGTCTCCCTCTCAGGCTCAGAATGTGTGGATAAACTGTATGCGGGTCTTCCTGAAGTGAAGGTTCCTCTGAACGTTTTCTCATCATGGGGAGGCCTGAGCTGCCACATCAAACTGACATCTGTTCCTGGTTCCATCATCCGTCTCACAGTGAACAGCCTGGAGATCGAGCCCACCGACTGCATCTACGACGCCCTCATCCTTTACGATGCCCTCCTACCCATGAGGGCCAAAGTCCTGCACAGGTAAGTGACTGCAGCTTAAAAGACCCCAGTCCAGAGCTACCCATAAAACACAAGAGTTGAACAAGCCTTTAAAAGGTTATATCTGAACAGTTCTGCCGTAAGGGGACCAGATCTGGTCTCTTCTTTCTCTCCAGGCTGTGTGAATCAGTGCGGGCTCCACTTTCCCTTGTCTCCACATCCAATGTCATGCTGCTGTCCTTTAGACTCACGCAGGGCAACAAGAGCTTCAGGGGGTTCTTCCAGGCCATCTCACAACAAGGTATCTGTGTGTGTGTGAGTGTGTGTGTGTGATGGGGAGAGAGAGAGAGAGAGAGAGAGAGAGAGTTTGTACAGTATGTTGGTGTTAGACGTTGAGATATTTTGTGTTCTCATGTAGAGTGTGTGAGTGTGATTGCGATGCCGGCCACCTCTGCTGCAGCAGGAGAAATCAACAGCCCGTTTTACCCCAGCCTGCTCCCCCCGCTGTGCTCCTGCACCTGGAAGTTACAGGTAACTCACTGTTTTATGATGCAGTAAGAAATGTAGATTTTGTCGAGCTTCAAATGTCTCTGTACGTTGTGCACACATGAGCCTGATAGAACATAACCTACTTCAAATGGTCAACTTCGTAAAGGTACTATTTCAATAAAATCTATTATTTTCATTATTAGTAGTAGTAGTACATGGAGTTGTGGGTTTTATGCAGGGCAGGTGTCGGGAAAGTCAACTCAGCACAAAACATAAGCAAAGGCACTACCAGGAAATGAGCATTAAAATTACAGTCAGCAGCACTGGACTTTTCTGTTAGGCTTGTTTTATGGTGTTCTTAGTTTCGTTTTGTGGAAAAAAAACACCAAAGGACTGTTCTTCATTCGTGATTCTAAAATGAAGTGGCAAAAATCTACGCTGCATGTGTGTATTTCTGCTTCTCTGCAGAAGCAACTCAGCATGACCTACAAAGCAGAATGTTCGTGGTTTTACAGTTGAGCTGTTTTATGAGAGAAAATGTAGGAGAGTATTTTTGTAGTTGAATCAGAGCTGAAGGAGCTGTTGGTTGTTCATGCTGAGAACATCTCCTCCTGTTTACTGGGATGTTCCAGGCATGTATGAACGAGTGCGGAAATATACAGGCTGTACAGTGTCCTGATATAGCGAAAATCTGCAAATATCAGGACAATGTAGTGCGGGGAAATACACCTCCATCAAAAACAGAGAGGAGACTGAGTGACTGGGTGAATGTAGATTGTTGGTGAGCATTTGAACATCCATTTGGGCTATGGCTTCATGAAAGTGAGAAAGTCCCTTAATTCATTTATGTTACAAAATATTGAGGCTATGATCTTGCTATATATTTGAGCACATTGGTTGCATATTCAGTGAAGTCAAGTCAAGTAGGTTTACTGTCATTTCAGCCATATACACAGAACGCAGTGAAACAAAATGAGGCCCTATAACCAAACAGAACACCAGAATAAAAACAGAAACACCACAAGACTACAGAAGTCCACATAGCACCAAATAGTACAGGGGAGAGAGAGTGCAAAAAAAACCCAGAAGCAACAAAACAACAGAACCAGACATTTAGTCCAGTCAATTTTTGAATGAAGACAGTAATAAGACAGACACTTTATTCTAGAACTGGAGTAGTTAGGTGTGCAAAATTAAGTTCTTTTTGTTTGTCAGAATATCAAAATGAACACAAAACTCACTGCAACACATTTCTGCAGTATCAAATTAGTAAAGGTCAATATCACAATTATGATTAAATGCTCCTTATTTGGCTGCACAAACAAACATTTTATTTAAAATAATGCATTTATATAGGCAACTGCTTATTCAAAATATAGCAGTTATAGATGTTATAAGAAGTTTTTCTCACTGCTTTTTGAATGGGGCAAAGTAGCCCATATTCAAATACTTTAGGATTGTTTTCATAAAATCATACAAATGTTCTGTATGTTCTCTATATTTTTACACTTAACCCACTGTACACACACACATACATACACGCACAGATATATACGTGTGTGTGTTTGTGTGTGTGCAATATATTTGTGTAGTGTGCAGTTTTTTTTATTATATTGTTATTTTGTATTATTTCATTCTGTCCATTGGTGGTTATAATAATCAGGTTCATGTGTTTTGTCCATTGGTGGCTGTAAAACAATTTCACCCATTGGACTAATATAAGAAGGATTATCTAATTTTATTTTAACAAACAGTGTTTTCTGGAGCCACTCATATTAATTGTTCTATACAGATATTTTTTTCAACTGTATGTTTCAGACACCCACTAGTGCCTATGGAGTTGCTCTGAAGTTTCAGAACTACATCCTCCTGCCGAAAGACTTGACCTCATGTGAACATGGCTGGTGGAAGGTCAATGAAGTCATGTAAGTGCTCATATATTGACATCTATCATCAATTTGATAGATGCATAATCATGTGGGCATGTGTGTCTGTTCTGTTTTGTGTTAAATTATCCATATTCACACACAAAATGATGAATGCAATTTAGACTTTCCGCCTGGATCTCTTCTGCAGATACTGTGGAACTTATGTGAGTCATGAGAGTATCTTCCGCATCCCTGAGCGAAGTGTGGAGGTGGTGTTTCGTTGCAGCTCCCGCAGCGCAGAGCAGCCCTTCAGTGCCACTTACAGCAGCTTCAACATCAGCCAACGTGAGAGATTTGGGCAAACACTTTTGCACACGCTAAGATTTTCTACATTTGGATGTTACATACTTGATATTTACTGATAAAACCCTCAGTATTCTTTGCTAACAGATACATTTACTGTATGTTCACCATTTAGCCAGAAAATGTATTTTTATTTTTCACTACTGACCTACAAACATTAGCTATTAAATGATGAAACAGTTAAGTAGTGCATTTAAAGTTCAAACTAGAGGTGGCAATATGATTTTGAATATATTCTACGTTTCAAAAGTGAATGACCCTTAATTACTTAATTAATTAATTAATTACTTAATTAATTAATTAATTAATTAATAACTCTCCATAGAAAGATCTAAAATGCCTAGTTTATGGGCTTTTTGATAGGAAATTAAATAAAGTAGGTAGTAGTACTATAGGTCACTTCTACAGGATGATTTGATTGATTTCTTTCTCACTTCTTTCTTGGTTTTTATGGACAGCATGTCCCGAGAGTCACTTCCTGTGCTCCACTGGGTTGTGTGTGGAGAAACAGCGGCGCTGCGATGGCCTGGACGACTGTCAGGATGAGAGTGATGAAGTCTTCTGCTGTACGTCAACCATTTCTCACTAAGTAAACCAGTCAAACAGATTCCATTATGGATGTAGAAACATGTACATAGTGTGATGAGACATTTCTCCATGGCCCACAGAGCAACATATTTCAACATTCAACAGAGTGCAGGTTCCGACAGACAATAATTGACACAACAACAATATACAGTAATGCAACAGTATAGCGTGGATGGTATATAAATCTTCCATAGTGCATTTGGGATGTATATTTAAGACAATACGACAAGTAGACATTACAGCAGTGTAACGGTAAAGTGGAAAAGAGATGTAAGTAAAGTGTGAAAGAGGCTGTGCTTGTTACTGGTTGTTTGTTTGTGCATCTGTAGCACTTGCCAGATGGGAGGAAGCTGAAGAGAGTGTGTGCAGGGTGTGTAGGGTCTTTGATGATGTTCTCTGCCCGCTTCCTAGATTACAGGTCCTGGAAGGAGGGCAGGGGGATATGTCTAATATTGCACAATATTAAATTGTGAAAAGGGTGAACAAATGATAATATAAATATATATTAGTACACAAGGACCACGCTGAGTGAGAATAAATTATGGCTTATCAAATGTCAGGAGTGGCATGAAACCGTAAACTAAGGGAAACCGCAGGTGCTATTGAAGTCCAGAGTGTAATATGAGAGGTTATAAAGGTATAAGGTGGGTAGTTCTCTGGAATGTACTTGGCTGGCCAAGGACAAGACATTTAAGTGCACCTGGAAGGGTATTACTGTAGTTTTTATAAGTAGCCAGGTTTCCAGTGTTGTGCTTGTCTTTATTTGTATGTACTGCTTTAAGAAAGAGTGGAAGTCCATCAGTCCACCTAAACCTGTTCAGAAGTTTGAAATCACTATTTAACAAGACACCCAAGGGATGTTTTGGATATTTTAAATCAGTGTTTCAAGTATATGAATTATGTTCAATCCAGATAAATGCTTGGAAGCTTGAGATCAATGGATGAGTCAGGAAAACATATAATTATTATCCTAGCAAATCAATGAGTTAAATATTTTAACTTGCAGCAAACCCCAACAAAGACTGTGCCGGATTGTCCACTCTTCACCCGCTGTTTGTGTGCAATGGAAAGAATGACTGTCCAAATGGCAGAGATGAGACAAACTGCACTCAAGGTAAAATGTCCTGCATATTGGCACAGATGTGCTTCAAATACTGTGAGTGTGTCTGTAATTAAAAGCAGTATGTCGGTAATTATGCTGTCAGCTCCATAATCATCGGCTCCCTTGTTAAAGAAGAGTAAAAGGTAAATAAACACAAACAAAACACAAAAACATGAATTGAACAAAAAGCAATTTTTATTAAGAATAAACAATACATAAACATGACTCTTCTTATCTATAAACTTGAACAGTTGTATAAATAAACAAAAAATGACATGACTGAACAATATTGTAATACTATTATTAAATATTGTGAAACACGTGTTTCATGACAACGCTTATAAGTATTGTGATGTTTTATTTTTTGCCATATGATGCCTTGACTCACTGTTCCTGAGAGATGCCGGACTAACAGATTGATTGATGTTCTGCAGAGACCAGCTGTTCAGGGATCAGGTACCAGTGCAGCAGTGGGGCCTGTATCCTGAAGAAGAACGCAAAGTGTGATGGAGTTCCTGACTGTCTCGACCACAGTGATGAGGAGGACTGTGGTGAGTTCCACGTCGGGCCTCAATAGCTCAGGAGTAAACCTCATTTAAAGGGATCAATTGCTGAATAGACACAAACATAACTGATTGGCCAGGAACTCTGAGTTTCCACTTGATTTCACTTGAGTCTTTTAGATCACTATACACCTCCGAAAAAAAGGAACCACTGTTCAGTTTCTCAGGTTTTATCTTTTCTATGTGCAAGTATTTCTCATAAACTGCTGACAAGACTTTTCCTCATTTCCAAATAAAAAAATGTTTTTCAAAGCTTCATTTTACAGCTAATGAAAAAACATGAAAATATTAGAGAAATTACACACTTAAATAATTGAAAAAAATACTCTTGTTCACTGCCAAACAAAATGGCAACGAGGAACTTCTAGTAGTGTTTTACCATCCAACTGGTCTCACTGCGAGACGAGAGTGTTGATTACAGCAGTGTGTTTAAAAGACGTGATTCAGGTGATCACTAATCAGTCCCTCATAAAGCAGAATGAGGTGCTTGTATAGGAATTTAACAGACACTGGCATGGAATGGTTGTCACTCATAGAGATGCTTATTGCAGTAGTCTATAATTTTTTTTCAAGAGCTGTATATCAACTTTGTCCAGACTGTCTAAACTCTCACACATGCATGTTGCAGTATATTTAGGGTTCAGCATGGCCATGGTTGTTTATTTTTGATCTGTGGAACACACCCTGTGTGCAAAACCATATAAGCAAGTCTATTTATTCGTGCATAACAACTGAATGCAGTTCGAGGCAAGTATCGGATGAGTCGGGCATTCTGTTTTCCCACACTATTTAAAAGATTTAAGGTAATGTAACATTTGGATGGTCAGCTATATTAACTTCATAGCTCCAGTAAAAAAATAAAGAAACAAAGTAAGATACCAACCCACTGAAGAAGATATTTTAATGCTCATGTGTTAAAAAGTTTCTATAGTGTTTTATTGTTAATTTGATAGAGGGACGCAACCTTATATGCATTAAAAACTTTAAGAAAACATGAAACTGCTTTCATTTGTATCAAATGTATCAAATTGTTTTGTTTCTTCATCAGAAATCATTCTCAAGTCAAAAAAAGGTATAAACTATCTGGACTTTTGCCAGCAGATGTAATTTAGAGCTGCAGTAATTCTTGCAGTGATCACTGTTTCAGTGAGGACAGTGTTGTTATTATACCGTCCGGTCATGGCTGACCTGCAGTGGCCAGACCCGCCGTGGTAATTGCTGTGTGTAGCTGGCGATGTTGTGAGGGGGTTGATCTGTACAGGTTGGGCTTTGATCGTCGCCCGTGCTCGGTAGAGAGGCCTTAATGAGTCTGAGTGCTTCAGGCCTGTCAGTGCTGTGACTCAGCATGAGCAGTTCTCTGACTCACACACTCACATGTGGGCTCTATTCACAGGACGCTTGGACAAGGGTTTCTGTATCCTGCCTGGTTACTACAAATCGTTTCGACTTGACTTGACATGTAAACTTTGCTTGATTCTGTACATAATTATGTGTCAGTACGTCATAGTTTCAGTTTCAAAGTGAAGATAGCTAGGAAGCCAAATAGCCACACAGCTATAATTCGGCTGCTTTATGCTTGTACTTCAATACAGCTCCAGAAAAAAACAGAGACCACTGCAAAAATGTTCAGTTTCTCAGGTTTTATCTTCTATAAGTGCAAGAACTGAACAGTTTTACCTTAGTTTTTAAGAACTGCTGACGATATTTCTTCTAATTTCCAAATAAAAATATTGTTCTTTAAAGCATTTTAATGACAATACATCAGAATAAGAGAAATGATGCAGTGTTTTGTGAATTTTAATAATTTAACGAAAACAAATCTCACTTTTAAACAAAATGGCAATAATTACATTTGGTGAACTTTTAGTAGTGTTTCACCATCCAACTGGTCTCACTGCGAGAGGAGAGTGTTGATCACAGTAGTGTTATTATACTTTTCCTCACTAAATAATGTTTTGATTCAAGTGATCAGTAATCAGTCCCTCATAAAGCAGAATGAGGTGCTTGTGTAGGAATTTAACAGACGCTGGCATGGAATAGTTGTCATACTCATAGAGATGCTAATTAAAAAATAAATTGAACAGCTCTCTTTTTTTGGAGCAGTAGTTGCAATAAAATGGGTAGATTTTGCCACATAGCTAGTAAGCCCCGGGTTAGGTTCCCAGCCAGAGTTTGCAATTCTCCCCATGTCTGCATGACGTCCCACTACAGTCCAGAGACATGCGCATGAATTGGAGATGCTAAATTGCCCCTAATACTGAAAGTGTGTTTGTATGTATGTATGTGTGTGTGTCAGTTAAAATGTCGTTATCATTGTGTTTTCTCACTCTATGTAGTCTATGATTAGGAACACAATACCACTCTGAATACAGAAGCCATTAAGAGTGACAGGCATGAATGTATCCATTCTTTACCTCAGATGCACAGTACAGGTATCTGTATAATTAAGCCTGAAGCAACTGCAGCTTTACCAGTCTGTACCCATCTGCAGGCCTCACTGGTTTGTTTGGTTGATCTAGTTTTTTGGACCTGTGTGCTTTTGAGGCAACCAGCCCATTTCAGACTTATTTTCTGATGTTCTGTACTTCCCTATGCATTGCTGTGTATCACGTCAGTGGGCAAAATGCCTATTTGTTTTTAGACTGAGAGTTACTGACTGCACCTAGATTGCATTTTCAATTGATTATATAAATTGTGATTGCACTGTTGCTATGGTAACTTTGGGTTGTTACTAGGTGATTGCTGTATTTTCTTGTGCACTGCGTTAATGTTAGGGATGAGTTAGGGATAACATTTGGTTTCGGGTTAAAGTTAGGTTAAGGTAAGGAATCATCTCATTCTTTCTCTCCTATTGTCCGGGTAGTGAAGCGTTGTCCTAGCAAAAAAAAAGCCCTGAATCATGATTGGAGCACATATTTTGATTAAATAATATTTCATAATGGCTGGATAAAAACTCATGAGACCAGGCTGTGCTAGGTTGTTGTTAATTGTGCCTATGATTTTGCTAGGTGGTTATTAATTGTTCCTATAATGTTGCTAGGTGGTTACTAATGGTATGTCTAGTGTTTCTAGGTGGTTACTAATAATGCAGTTGTTGCACTCTGTCCGTTGTAACATAATATTTATTTTTGCTCAGTCTGTTTATATATCTGCTAAACACCACTAATATCTGCCCAAATTTGATCTGTGTGTCCTGTTTCAGCCTGTGGTCACCCCACTCCTGTGAAGCGCGTGATTGACCCAGACAGCGCTCATCCTCAGGAACGAGTGGTGGGCGGGGTCAATGCTGCAGAGGGGGAGTGGCCATGGCAGGTCAGCCTCCTTTTCTCTGGCAATCTGTACTGCGGAGCCTCCGTCATCACCAGTGACTGGCTCCTCTCCGCCGCTCACTGCTTCAGCAGAGAGAGGTGAGAAGATGTATTTTTATATATATTTTAGGGATGGGCTTTGGAACAGGCACATTCTTAAAATTTGAACCAAAAAGTAACTAAACATTAATTTGCTTAACATAATCATCACAGTCTCATTTTCAACATATTTTTCCAGCTTTTTTGAACAGCTTTTTTCCCTAAAAATCCTTGCTGTAAGACTTTTTAGTGGATCTGAGAACAAGTGAAAAAGCCCTAATTTAGTTGCATACCATTTAGTAGCAAAGCATAGGCTTTTATATATATTTGTTTCAAAGGGATATTAGTAAGATTCGGAATTCTTTATTTGTCACATACACAGTTATATGAAATGAGCCCCTGAAAGTTCCATGAGATCCGTGCACAATGTAGTTATAATAAAATAAAGACAAAGTTAAATGCTAAACAGTTTTAATAAGATATATAAAACAAGAATAAGATATCAGGTAATAAGATACTGAATTTGTTTGAAAAACATTAAGTGTAAATAAGATCTGAAATGTGCAATTGTAGTAAAATTTAAGGTGTGCTAGTGTTCTTTTGATATATATATACATAAATAAAAAAAACGGCAGGTGGGATACATATAAATATATATAAGAAATATTTAACATTAACCCTCACCAGACTGTCAGATCCTCGCCAGTGGATGGCCCATATGGGCATGCTGACCCAGGGCAGTGCCAAGCACGTGGCTGAGGTCCGCCGCATTGTGGTCCATGAATACTACAATGCTCGCAACTTCGACTATGACATCGCCCTGCTGCAGCTCAAGAAGGCCTGGCCAAGCAGCCTGGCTCCCTTTATCCAGCCTGTGTGCCTGCCGGCCCCCTCGCAGACCCTCCCTGATGGACACCGCTGCTGGGTGACCGGCTGGGGCTACCGTTCGGAGCAGGGTGAGGAACTACGCAGCATTTTATCTTTTACAGACTTCTTAATCTTTTACAGGGCCCACAACATGCAGCCCTTTAACTAAAACCAATGGTAGCTCAATTCTACTCACACTGAAGTAATGAGTAGTGTTTCAGTTCAGACTGCATGTAAAATAACAAAGTACAACATAGAGCAGCTAGAGATTTTTTACATATCGTAATAATAATAATAATAATAATAATAATAATAATAATAATAATAATAATAATAATAATAATAATAATACATTTTAT
>JBBMFX010256917.1:0-19857 GCA_037832545.1 Rhabdalestes septentrionalis | reverse complement strand
TATATGTGTGTGTGTGTGTATGTGAGTGTGTTTATATGTGTATTGCATTGGTGTGGCTCTTGTCTCTTTGTGTCTGTCTGACTTTAGGTGTTCACTCAAAGGAAGCCTCCATTTCCTTTAGAGGAAGCCAGAGATCATGTGAGTGCTCACTGCCCATAATACTCTGGTGTGCAGAAATAAAGACACAGGGATGACCCCCATTCTGTCCACGGTGCTGCTCACATTGTGAAATCAGTGTAGTTTTTCCTTGTTTATGTATGCACTGTGTATACCATGAATCTTTGAGCTATAAATCCAAATAAACCTTTGGAGTGGTGGAGCATATTTGTGTTTCAATAATTCCAGATTTTGGTGAATGATCTGTTTTTGTCTCGCAGCTGTTTGCCTGCTTCCACTGTGTTATCTGTTCTGGTACTGCACACAAAAAAAGAGACATCCAGCCATGCTGAAGACACTAACAATGCAGCTTTTCCCAGAATTTGGGCCTGGGATTGTGTCTTTTAAAAGGCCAGCAGCTGATTGAATTGGAGGAAGCTGACCTGCTTCCCCAGGAAACCCAAAGAGGAAACGGGAAGGTTCGGAGCGCCTGGCTTTCTCCAGGCCTGCAGAAGACACACAGCAAGGAAGAAGAGCGCTGGGCCAGCACCACTACAGCCTGCGGGACTGACCGAAACATGGTCCTGGACCGGGTCAGGAGCTCAGGGTGTCTGCATTGCGGCTCTTCCCATGAGAACAGAGGCATGGAGGAGCTGAAGAAGGTCCTGACCTGCATGGGGCTTCTTCTCCTCTGCTCTCTGGCTTCCACTCAGAAGCTCTCACCCACAGGGAAGAATGTCTGCCTCAGTCCCAGGTACTGAAATCCTGCTTTATTCACTTTAATCAAAGTTTTAATCAAAAAATCTCCTTCAACATGATTTTTCTTGAGTTTTCTGGACTTCTGTAATCTAGACTCACGAATAAGTTTCTCAAAACACATTTCCTAATCCCGTCAGTGAAACTCAAGACATTTTTAGACTTATAAAGTTTAACTATTTGTTAACAGTTAAATATAATATTTAATATTATTGAAATTACATGGCAAAGTCTCCAGACACCCCTTCTAATTAGTGTATACTTCAAGGTAATAAAAATAACGTATTTCATTTATAGGGACCTTTCAGTTGACTCAATGACACCTTATAAGGTGAACCCATTTCTCAGAAATGTGTTAGACACACAGCTTGTATGATCTCGGCAGAAAATAATCTTGATTGCTAATAGAATGTAGATCTGGAGTATCTGCTCCAAAGGTCTTCATGGCCAATGCCAGGCAGGAGCAAGAGGGGTATAAAACCATTTAGTGCTGGGATGTAGAGCAGAGAAGCTGCCTCCTCTGGAATGATGAATGGTCGTCCTATACATTTGGGATGAGTTTGTGATCCAGATCGCGACCTCAATCCATCCATCGATCAATTATCTGAAGAACTTATTCTTAACCAGTGTGGGGCGTACTGGAGCCTATTCCAGTGCTCATAGATCAAAAGACACCCTGGACAGATCCCTAGTCCATCTCACACCCACTTTCATCTAGGAGCACTTTAGCATCTCCAGTTTTCCTGTCCACCTGACATGCAGGTCTTTGGGCTAAAACCGGAGCACCCAGTAGAAACACACATACAGGGAGAACATACACACTCACACTGAAAGCACACTTGGGAATCAAATCCAGGATCTTCTCACTGTTAAGTCACAACATGGGGCAATATCAAGTGCTGACATCATGAGATTGTAGGGTTGCCAACTTTCTTAACCCCAAATGAGGGACATTTTCTTGTAGGTGCGCGCACATAGCCGCTGATTAACAATGATGGAAGTTGCAAGGTTTCGTACCACTCATTTTTCTAGCTTCACTGCCATGATTTCTTAACAGGTTCAACACTCATTTTGACCACAAACTATGTCATTTTGTCACCGCTCACCACTAGTGGCCAGTGCACACCAACACACACGCACATCAACAACTGGGACTGGAGCTGCCCCAAGTGGACAAATCAAAATCACCCATATTTCGGGATGTCCCAGACAATTTGGGATGTTTGGCAACCCTATGAGAAAGCACCACTGTGAATGCTCACGCTAAATTAGCAACTTCAGAGAGGGGACTCATCTTAGCGACTTTTCAGGGTGGGATAGGGGTTGTACCCTCCCTAATATTCTGGTGCAATATGCAAACCTCACATCAATACATTCAGTGTCAGGCTTACTGGAAGAGGCTGTCAGAGTCCCTACAAATACACTTTCACACACCAGGGGCGTCAGAAGTATTTTAAATGTGAGGGGGGCGCGTGGGGGCGGCGTTTGGATGTGGGGTGGTGTTTGGGTGGGGGTGGGGTTCCTTCGTGCGTGCAAATCTCGTCCATTTAGGGGGTGGGGGGTTTGGAAAAACCTGTTGAATCCTAAAACTTTCGCGAAATAATCCACTTCAACTAATCAATAGAAGAATTCACACACCACTGGAAATCTGCTCCAGGTTTTCCTCCAACTCAGCGCATGCAAGCGAAGAGAATTGTCAGTGCATAGACAGGCTCCTTGGATTTCCAGTGGTGTGTGTATTCTACTATCATTTAGTGGAGTGGATTTTTTCGCTTAAGATTCAACAGCGCTGGTGAACTAACTATTTATGTTAAATATGGGGGGACCAAACGAATAATTATTAAATGTGAGGGGGACACGTCCCCCTCTGGTTTAATGGAGACCACGCCCATGTCACACATTCTTAAGGACAATTTAGCATCTCCAGTCCACCTGAATGTCTTTGGACTGTGGGAGGAAACTGGAGTGCCTAGTGGTAACACACACAAACACACGCAGAACATTCACACTCAAAGAAAGAGCACTCAGTCGCCTGGCCGGGAATCAAACCCAGGACTTCGTACTTTCTTACTGTGAAGGTCCTGGATTAGATTCCTGACACCATAGCTGAACATAGCTGAACTCATTCATGCTCACCTGACCTCAGCTGTATACAAACCTCACAGCAGCGCAGTCAGTATCAAGCATTATGTCTTGCTGGATAACTAGAGGCTGCCACTGCAGCAAATCCCCAACAAATATCCTTGATTTCATTAGAAACTCTGGATAGGGTGTCTATTATCATTTACAAAATATATTTCCAATTTTCCTTCAGGAGCTCCTCTCTTGTGTGTTGTTCTGGATGGTCACAGCAGGGTGATGATTGCACTATACGTGAGTACCACAGTGCAAACACATTGTTTGATATGAAATGTGATTTTTCTTGTGATTCTCAAACACAAAATGTATTTTTACCGAGAAATACTGTTGATTTTTATTTTTGCATGTAAGTTGGTGGCCAAGGCTTTGAGGTACGATCTGGAATTCTTTTTTTACCCGTAGCAATCTGTGAAGGTGAGATGACCTGCAAGCAGGGTGAAGAGTGTGTCTATCCAGGAGTGTGCAGATGCAAACCTGGTTTTTATGGGTTCCAGTGTAAAACTCGTAAGTAATAAGCATAGAAAGCTTTTTATTATCTTTGTGTTAAAATAAAGAAAAAAATGTTCAATATAAAAATGGATACTTGCTTGCAGATAACTGAGAATGTATGAGAGTTCAAAACAGATTAATATGCAGAATGAATTATTTTCAAAGAACTATAGGCAGATATATCAACATGATGAATTGCTCTAAATTAATATATGTAGACCATTATTTATCATTAAAAAAAGACATAAGTTAACTATTTAATCTCTAAAATATTTATTCTAAGCACACCTGTCTACACCCTTATACATTATTAGAAGATAATATAACAAAAATGATTCATATGTCAAGTTTAGGCAGCAAAGCACAGGTTCTTGATCCAAATGTTTTTATCTACACTGCCGGTCAAGATTTTGCATATGTTTGCACACCACAGCTTTTCACCACTTATCAATTATCAGATAAGTTCAGATAAACTTCAGATTTTCATTCTCGTTAAACTCTAGAAAGTTGAGTGAATGATTGTCTTTGAACATTTGTGAGAATTCTAGTCTGTCCTTTAACTTTAAATGCACTAGTAAACTCTTTCATCTCATTGGCAGCCACTCAAATATGTAACACTTATCTGCTGATTCAAATGATAATTATATTCTGTGTATTTTTATAGTTATAAATAAAAAGAATTATTTTTTTTGCTAGTAAATAATCTCAAATGGACATACTGTAAATATAACTGTTAGCAAAGGATATTTAGTGTATTTTCATGTAGATGTAAAAATGCAAAAACATTGAACTGATAATGGAAAAACAATCAGTATATAAGACATATATCAACCTATTATCCCTGCATTGGTCTGTCGCCCATGTTTCCTGCAGGCTGTCCTCCTGAGTTCTGGGGCTCGGACTGTCGTGAGTCCTGTCTGTGCTATCCTCATGGGTACTGTGATGCTGCTACAGGCAAGTGTACCTGCATGCCTGACCGGTGGGGATCCCTGTGCCAGAACAGCTGTAAATGTGGCCGTCACGGGCGCTGTGACCCAGTTTATGGGAACTGCAGCTGTGAGGAGGGCTGGTGGACGTCTACCTGCAGTACGCCCTGCACGTGCCACCCTGGTACATCCACCTGCGACCAGGCCACAGGCCGCTGCCTCTGCAGGCACGGCTTCTACGGCCTGAGGTGCAGTCTGCCCTGCAACTGCCATGACTCCCCCTGCCTGCAGCACTCAGGGGACTGCCAGTGCCGGAAGGGCTGGTGGGGACGGACCTGCAACCGCCACTGCATCTGCAACCTCAGTCATGGAGACTGCGACCCAAACACGGGAGAATGTGTCTGTGAGCCGGGTTACCGGAGACCCCTCTGCCATGAGCCCTGCAGCCCGGGGTACTATGGGAGAGGCTGCACACAAAGGTGAGCGCCTGTTGTGTGTGGGGGGTTCTTTAGTTTGAAACTGTAGGCAAGGGTTCATCAACTTCAGTGCAGCAAGGTTGGTGATTTCTCAGCTTGTAAATTAATCAATTATTCAGGTAGGACTGAACGATACTAGCTATGGTAGATATTCTGTGAGACAAAGCACTGGTTTGCAAATATCACTCGTTTTAATGGTAAAAAGTGTAAACCGTTTGAAAATTTGAACTCAGTACTGTTTTTAGGATGAGGTTACCCTCATCATATCCCTACGTTTTGTTGAATGTAGGAGATTCCTGTGATCCTGTGATTCGTTGGAGTGGATTATGTCCATTAGGTCAGCTATGTCTATCTTGCTGCAAAGAGAGAAGGCCATGAGTTATTTTCCCTTGCTGAGGGTTCTTTCTCTGTGAGTGAGCAGTTTCTTCCAATATCTGTGTGGGTTCCACTGGGCACATCGAGTGAACTGTGCAGCCTGTGATAGACTGGGCGACCTGTCTTTCTTTGCCTTTTGCCCTTGGAGCACTGGGATAGACTCCAGCACTCCCTGCGTCTCTGGTTAGGGGTAAGTTCAGATGATGGATAGATGGAATGTCCTTGTGTGTCAAAACACATGGATGTAACATCTGTCTGACAAATGTAACATCTACGGTCCATGTGGACACAGGAAGTTTGGAGTGGCACTCGTTCTGTCCATACTCTGTTTAGGGACGTGTCAACTTCTTTTGAAATGTAGAATGTCCATAAATATTCAAAGACAAAAGTCAAAGTAAACTTTATTATCATCTTAACTACATGCATGTATACAGCAACGTGTGACCATGAAGCTCCAGATTTTATACTTTCTAATACTCAGAACAGTAACAACTGTTGTCAAAGAGAGTAAGAAGGTAAATTAGTATGAGGATGTTTCATGTTAAATGAGGATGCGGATGTGGGGTCTTAACCAGAAAGGTGTGAGTGCTGACATTACAGTGAGGGTACAAGATGTTTGGTAATATTTCCAATTTGGTAGCTTACATCAGTCGTTTTTTTTGTTTGATATGAAGAGTAAGATGTTCTATCATGCTATGTGTATGTGTTACATAACATCTGTTTGTGTGTGTGTGTGTGTGTGTGTGTGTGTTTGTTTGTGTGTGTGTAGCTGTGGACACTGTGAGGGTAACAGGCCATGCTCCAGGCTGAATGGCTCGTGTGATTCCTGCGCTCCAGGCTGGAGAGGGTCGCGCTGTGACCAGCCCTGCCCGCCGGGTCGCCACGGTATCCGGTGCCAGGAGGTGTGTCTGAACTGCAGGAAAGACGAACCCTGTGACGCTGTAACAGGAGCGTGTTCTCACTGTGACACAGGCTGGACTGGACCAAGGCAGGAAACAGTAATCAACTTGTGACTCTGATTACAGTTGTTTTTAGAAGTGGCTTGCTTCTTCATAACCAAAAAAAGAAATGATATTCACTGGAGTAAACAGTGCCTGGTGTCCCTGATGCCATTTACTTGCAGCACAGTGAAAACAGTGCACCTGTAAACAATATTTTACAACTGGAACAGATGAAAATTTGACTTCAGGCAGACATGCTCCAGTAAAAATAAGCTATTGTGTAATCCCCCCCATAACCTCTTACTTACACGTCACACGCTTTCTCATCTTATTTAAAAAGTACTGCGTAGAATTTTGACCCACTCCTCATTTTTTAATATTTTGATTAGAAGCACCTCGATCACTTGTATAGTTTAAATGAAAGAAATAAGAACAAATGTTTTATTTCGACAGGCAAAGTGCCTAAAAATACAAGGAGCCTAGATAAAGGAGTTTAAAACAATCAGCATTCAGCACCACCAGTATACCGATCACCGCGTGATCAGCTGGAATCATCTGATCTTGTTTCTTCACTGGTTTAGGCCTCAAATTAGTCATGCTTCGTTCTGCTTGAAATATTCATATGTAGGTCACTGTATGGCTCAACATACCAAAAAACATTCCTCTGAACTGGTCAGGTTTGGGAACTAGCCTGAAAATGAGAGTCTTTGAAAATCCTTCTGGAGGCCTGGAGAACTGTTCCTCAACACCGCATTAAAAATACAAGACAATATGAGGAAATGAGGAGAGAGTCACGATTATTGTTCATTATTATATATTTAGGGCCCAAGCTGTTGAGTAACGTATTGAAAAGTCCTGTGCATCATCCTCACTCATCCTCACTCACTCCACAGGTGCGACCAGCCCTGCCCAAAGGGCACTTATGGAGATGGTTGTCATTTTCAGTGCAGCCCCTGCTATCATGGATACTGTGATCATGTGACGGGAGGTTGTGTGTGCCAGCCTGGCTTTCAGGGTGAGAGGTAAGGTTGTTGGGGGTGCAGGGGGTCTGCTTGCACCCCAGGTAGACTATTAAATCTAAATCTGTTGTCTGTCTATACAGGTGCAACAGTTCATGTCCAGAGGGTTTGTATGGAATAAACTGTTCTTTGTCCTGCGACTGTGGGGGTGATGTGTGTCACCCTGCAACTGGGGCATGTCCTTACAGTATGTGCACACAGGGCTCTATTATTATTATTATTATTATTATTATTATTATTATTATTGTTGTTGTTGTTGTCATTTAGTTGAAAAAATGCGTACAAATACGCACAAAAATTATAAGTACAGTACTATGCAAAAGCCTTGATCCACATCTCTTCTCTTCATATTCTGCTTCCAAAGAGCCAGATTTCCTTGTAATTTCCTGTAAACGTGACCTGTTTCGGAGGAATGTTTTTTGTTTGTTAACGCACACAGTGACCTAAGTATGAGTCATTCAAGCAGAACAAAATACTTAAGCCCTGAACCAGTGCAGAAGCAGGTGTAGATGATTCCAGATGATCAGTCGGTGATCAGTATACTGGTGGTGCTGAGTGGCTGGAACTCCGGGAGGAGAGGCGTCCCTCCTCACCTCTCTCCGCACGTTTGATCTCATGATTTTGCAGCCTGTCATGATAAAAGATTTGTTCCCATTTCTTTCATTTCATCACCTCAGTATATCGAATATGAGGTGGTGTGACAGAAAATAGCAGTTTTGGACCAACAAGGTGATTCAAAGCAGACTATAAAGAAATGACTGGTGTTTCAAGACTTTTGCACAGTACTGTATATTGTAAAATAAAAAGGCAAATTTCATGTGTGAATTTGTTCCCCAGACATTCAAGCAGGGCTGCTGGCAGGGCTGCTGATCCCTCTGCTGCTTCTTATTCTTGCCTTATTGTTCTGCTGCTGCTGTTGTGGGAGTCCAGCGCATGGAAAAGACAGGTCAGATATTTTTCACCTGGATCAATACAGTGTAATGTTTCTTATAGAATTTAATAGCTGAAAATGCTCCAAGTTTATTCTGTTTGAACCACAGGGTGGCAGTGGGGGATGGGAGCACACTGGGCCGCATGAAGCATCATGTCTACACGGTTCTGGCCAACATGAGTGCAGCCATGCCCTGCCTCACCCTCTGGTCAGCTGGACTTCCCAGAGTTACAGGTCAGAGACACCTAATAAAAAACTTTTGGAGCCAAGCTTTTGTCACACTGCGGTTTAGTATGTGTTTTGTTGTTAACCACACTTATGCCTCTATGACAGTAATATGCACTGGATATAAACTGTCTGAGGTCACAATCCATATTTTGAAACTACAATGGGCCAAATAGGTGTAATTGACATTAAAAACCTGCTTTAAATTTTAGCTATTTCTACTTTCATGTTCATCATTGCACAAGGTTATATATTATTGGAGAAATAGTAGGCGAATATTAGAAATATCTTGTAATAAGATTATACAATATTCTATTAAGGTATATATTGAAGTATTATACTATATCCTGAGTAATAAAATTATTTGCTTTTCCAAGAAATTGAAAAATTTTAAGTTTAAAATGAATGCAGAAATTAAGCTGCAAATCCAATCCAGTTTGAATTGGCTGTTTTCCCTATCATACAAGATGAAAACATTTACATATTTTATATTACATCTATAAAGCTGGTTTGTAGCCCTGCCCACTCATGCCCAAGCTATGATGAGTGTTTCTGTTGTAAATGCTATATGAATGAAAATGTAAGATACTGTATAGTCTTTCATTTCAGATTGCCTGCATGTGAGTCGGCCCACACATGACCTGAACTGCCCTCTGCTCTCTGTTTTGTCTCCAGTTTCTCACCATGATCCAGAGCTCACCTTTAACCACAGCTTTATTGAGCCGCCCTCCTCAGGCTGGGTCACTGACTCATTCGAGACCGATGAGGACGGAGAGGCGATGTACTGCATCCCACCAAGAGAAGGTACAGGATGCTGATCTGTTCTAATGTACTTCCTTTCCTAGGCTTGTTTAAACGACTGTTCATCTACTCCAATCTATAATGTCTGTGATCATTAACAGCTGGCAGTATAACAATGCCGTGTAATGCCTTCACCTGAAGGTGGCATTTCGACTGCATTGATTGCAATTGCAATTCAATAGAGCTTGCATTTTTCACAAATTGTAAACAGTTTGTCTATTTACATTTGTATTGTAAAGAATCATAATTGAATAGTGAATAAGGGATGTGCAATCAAATTTGCTTCTCTGCTCTTCTCTGCCTCTCTGCTCTTGTAAGACATCCCAGCTGTAGCGGGGGGCGAGTTTCAGGAGCTGAGTTCCAAGTGTAATGTCTTCCCGGACCCATCAGTGTTCAGCAGCGAGGACATGTCTCTGGCCTTCGGCATCCCTCGTACCTCCAGCATCGCCAAGTCCAAGCGGCCCTCTGTCTCCTTTGCTGAGGGCACCAAGTTCAGCCCTAAAGAGCGCAGAGGCTCCGCCCAGGAGCTGCCTACTAATGCCCGCAAGCCAAAAACCCTCTGGGGGGTCCTGATGCTGCAGCAGGGGAACCAGGGGCAGGCAGAAGGTGAGAGAGAGGAGAGTAATGATGAGGCAAATGCCTCCACAGAGGACCAAGAGGCTAATTCATCACCTGAAGCTCCTCAGGCAGACAGTCCTGCGGCCCCAAGGACTTATCTGACTGTCCCAGGCAGCAGACGTCGCACGCTGTCCAGCACCAAGAAGACCCTCCAGCCACAGGCCTCTACTGAGGGCACAGAAACAGGCACAGAGAACGTGACCACCGTCTACATGACCGTAGGCAGGCCTGTTAGAGTGAAGCCGGAGGGCAGCTCTGACGGGCCGGTGCAGGCGATGCTGCGCAGGCTGGGCAGCCTCCAGAGGCAGAGAGAGGAGGCTAACCGGCCCAAAGGAAAAGGGCCAACAGTGACAAAACCCCCTCGTAGGAAACTGGGGGCACGGGCCAGTGCCTGGGAGCAGGCTGCCGGGACCCGCCCGTCTGAGGTGGTCATGAGAAAACCCAGTCGCAAGAAACACAACTCTGAAACTCCACATGAGAACAGCACCCCCAAGAGGCCTCTGTCCTCCACACTCAAGAGTGTCCCCGAGAGCCCCACACAAGGGTTGGGAGACGGCAATGACCAGATCGCAGCAGATGAACTCCACACACAGACGGACGCAGTCTACGAAACAGTGGCTCCGTCTGATGACGTGTCCACTGTGTCAGAGGTCATCACCAACGAAACCCTGGAGGCTCAGGACGAAGGGCCCAACTACGAGAACGTTTATGTAAAACCCTCATGTTCCCATTTAATTCAAGCTGACTGCTGATCACATTTACATGGAAAGTGCATTATTATTAACCAATTTTTTTCAGTTTTAATGCAGTTCATCCAAGATTATAGATTCATAGAAATGGAAACCGTAAGAAACCTTTGTTATTTGTCAAGTTCTCAAGTTCTTGGTGCTCTTGCTTTTATAGGCAATTTAATAAAGAAACGATATAATACAAGTGTAAAGAGCTCCCATATTGCAAGATTTTAAAAGCTCATTAAAAGGCATATTGTGAATAAATAATATTTAATGAATGAAGCATTTCTAGTGTAAAAGTTCAGTATATGATATTCTGTTTAAGAATATTAATGCTTCACAGTGGTCATGTTTGACACAAAGTGTGTTGACAAAACAGAGTTTTAAGAAAACATTTGTCCCAAATCTACACACAAGTTTTAAGAAAACGATGGAATATTTGTCCCTAATTAAGCACTAAAGATCTCTTAGAAGGTATAGGTGTCTCAGCTGTTTAAATCATCTAAAGCCTCAGTTTCTCAGCTCTCCCCTTCAATGGACATGGAACATGTCAGTAATTGTATGTCTGATGCAAAAATATCTTTCTTGATATGCACAGTTCATTTTCAATGCAGCAATTTTCAAAGCATGATCTAAATAAAACAAGACAAAACTTGCTTTCAGTGACTGGAATGAATGGCTGTGTGTTCTTTGGATACTTCATTTACAAACACCAACTCTTTTACTAAAGACTTTAAGCTTAGTGAGCACTACTTCCATTCCAACTATAAATGTGTGTGTTTAGTTAATTGCACAAAATTAGCTGTAAGGTGTCTTGGCTGTGAAATCTGCTACTGAGTTGTTGTTAAGGATTACATGTCTCTCAACGGAAGATAAAATCCAGATGCAAGTCTCCCTCCGGCAAATGCCATTATAATGTTTAAGGCCAAGAAGTTAGAAACTACAATAAAGGCAATAATTTGATTAATTCTGCGATGAGCAAGACACACACACAAACACTAATTAGTACAATTTATTTTCTGATTTGTCATAAATGTAACACATTTTCTCATAAGCTGCCCTCCAGGTGTCTCGCTGGGAGATGGGTGTTTTGTAAAGTAACATATTTAACTCATTTTTAGCCCCAAAAATGTACCCTACAGATATAAAAACAATTATGTGGTCAAAGAGCTGTTTCAGAAAACAAATGGGGAAGATCTAGAATGATCCCTGATGACTTTAAATAAACTAGGTGAACAAAAGTATATGAAGAAACTGTAATCCATTGGTCTAGATTACAGGATGAACTTTACCCCTTGCTTTTGAGTTGACCTGATTGCACCAGCTAAATCTAGGACATCTGGCAACAGAAAGGATTGATCTGCACCGGATGTTAGAGTTCAGATGTGCGATTTGTGCATGAAGCCCGACAGTCGGGACTGCGGCTGTCTGGTTTTCCTCCTGCTACCTGAAGGTTTTCTTTGACTAATACTGAATACTGGCTGGTCACTGTAGTGGATAACACACCCACACCGGCATTGAACTGAAAGGGTTAACAGTTGTTAACACTTAATGTACAAAAACAACAATACTATGGTATATAATGCAATAATACTGTGGTAAATATGTCGGTTAGTACTTTAGAGTATAAAACGTTACCCAAATTAAACTGTGATATCATCATCATTTTAACTTGCCATCCAATTCCAGTTTCAAACGTTGGACTGCAGATGTACTGACAGTGTCTTAGCTTACTGGTTAATAACAGTAACTTTTTTAACTCCACTGAAAAATGAAAATGAAAAAAAAAAAAAGCTTTTGAAATGACCCGGTCATTCTGCCTATCAGGAATGTTTATTCCTCTCTTAAACGAAATACAAGCACTGCTATATCCTAGAACTCATCTCACTCATCTCTTCTCGGCTCCTGGTTTGTCTGGGCAGCCCAGCCAGTATTTTCTGATGGGTCTTGGGTATGGAGGAAAGGCCCGGTCAACTCGCTTGGTCTTCAAATTTACCCTGTAGTACTGATCTGTGAACAGAGAAAAGGGACAAAGAATGACATAACCTTCCACTTCTTAAATTCGGCTTCTGAGAAAGAGCCTCAAATCTTAGGACGATCACAGTTTAAGATCTTCAAATGCACTTTCTTTTCTCTCACTGCTCTGACCTTTATTTGTCCCAGATGTTCAGATAAACCATAAGATCCAAATGAAAACTTGACTCATAAATGAGCCTGAAGTTTGTCTTAGTGATCAAATTCATGTCACAACTACCAAAGTCAGACAGTTTTGAGACCTGTAGGGTTGTTAAAGGGAAGAAAACGGAAAACAGTGAAAGTACTTATTTGATTCCTTTTTTCTTTTGCTCATTATTTTATATAAGTTTAGGGAAAAAAATTGCTGTTGTGAGCTGGTAAATCTTCCTCTGGGTTTGTGCAATGAAAGTATGCCAGCTAGAAACAGAAGGAATTCTAATATTCTGGATCCAGTACCTCCTTTGAAGAAGAAGACGCTCTGTAAGGGCTGTTTCTTGCGCAGTATGTCTAAGGCCACATCCTCAGAAGGGCTGTATATGTAGTCGTAGTCGCGGTCATACTGCCGTCTGTAGCTGTCGCTTCGTCTGTCCTGGTCTCTCCAGTGATCCTGCCCAAACCTCTGGGCAAACTCCTGCCCAATGGCGATGCCCCTCTCAGCCATAGTGTCCCAGTAAGGTGAGCGGTTCTGTCTGCGTCGGGGGTGCCACTGCTGATCCCACTGTTGACCCCCCTGTTGACCCCACTGCTGGCTCCACTGTTGACCCCACTGCTGATCATCATCCTGGCGCCTCCTGCTTGGAAACTGCAAAGGTCTAGGAGACAAATACAGCCTTCCAGCCAGCACAGCATCCACAGGAGATTTGATACCATGCCAGTCCTTATCGATGAAGTGATGTCCTCCATGGTGGCTTGGAACTGAAACATGCAAGCATGCAGTATAAGAATGTTACTAAAGATTGATCTGCTGTTTTATATGCAAATTTATATAGATAGTGGGTTTACACTAGCAGATTAGACTCTTCACTTTACAATATATGGGAAAAAGTATTGGGACACCTCAGCTTTACACCAACAGTGACTTCTGGTTTGCAATCTCCAATCCACTTCCATACCGAACACATTCAACCATGTCTTTAAGGACCTTGCTTTGTGCACTGAGGCACAGTCATGCTGGAACTGAAAAATGTCTTCCTCAAACTGTGTCCACAATGTCAGAAGCATGGCATTGGAATGTTGGTATGTTAAAGCATAAAGAATGCCCTTCACTGGATGTAAGTAGGGACATGAATTCGGTAATTAATAGGTCTGTCCCAAAACTTTTGTCCATACAGTCTATGGTATTGTGATGACTGGGCTAACAGAATGTTGGTGTGAGATACCAGAAAGCTTAGGGCAGAGACTGATAGCAACAAACTCACATTGCACAGAGACACATGGGTAAATGCAGGGTAATCGACAACAAAGGTAGCTAAACCTATTTTCAGTTTTACCACTCTATTATTTAAATATTGGAATTAAATCCTGAGAACTGTGATACAGTGATGCAGTTTTGCAGCCTTACATCCACCAAAGAGTAGGTTGAAATGCTCGGCCCACTGGTCGTAGTACAGGTCTGTGTATCGGTTGAAGAGGGCAGAGGGGGAACTCCTGGACAGCTGAAAACACTCCTCGTGGGACGGCTGGTGCTTAAACTCATACTGATAATAGCGGTCACCTTGGTAGGAATGTTTTGAAAAATCATTATCATGAAATCAGAAAGTACAGTTCTGTGCAAAAGTCATGAACCACTCATCATTTATTAATATTTTGCTTCCAAAGAGCCAGAGTTTCTTGTATTTTTGATGCAGTCTTGAGAACCAGTCCCCCAAGCTCCCTGAAGGACACTCAAGAACTCTCATTTCAATCCAGTCCCTGAACCTGACAAGTTCCAGAGAAATTATTTTTTGTTTGTTAAGCCAAACAGTGACCTACATATGAATCATTCAAGCGTAACAAGGCACATTTAACTAAAGTCTTGAACCAGTGAAGAAACAGGTGCACATGATTCCAGATGATCAGGCGGTGATCAGTATACTGGAACACTTCTATCTAGGCACCTAGTTTAGACACTTTGCAACCTGTTGCAGTAAAACATTGGTTCCAAGCACGGTGATTCAGTGCAAAATATAAAGAATGGCTCAAAACTTTTACAAAATACTACAGATACTTGGTAACAGAGCAAAGTCACACTGTTTAAAAAAAAAAAAAAAGACCTAACCTTTAAAAAAGAAAACTTTCTCCTTGCCATGGTGGCTGTGGGCAGGGATGGCAAAGGCGGCATCCAAGTGATCTGGAATTTTTTCGAATCCCACAGAAATATCTCTTGGAAAATCTTCATCCAACACACCATCATCAAACCTCCAATACTGGTTACCCTGGGAAACAATATGGACAGACAGATCATGCATGAATACACAGATAGGTATATAGATGCTAATTGCACATATCCAGATTAAGTTCATACCTTGAAGATGTATGTTTTTCCTTGGCAGTTTATGCGTGTGAACGCTGCATCTATGGGACCTTTTATTCCCCACATGTCTTCGATAAGCTTAGGGTAACCCGGCAACACTGACTTCTCATCCAGCTCAAAGAAATATTTCCCTGTTGACACAAAATCCATTAAGCATTCAATCACATAGAATCAATCAAATTTTTTTAATCAAGGCAAAGTTCTCTGGTTCTTTGTCACATGTAATCTAATATAAAAAATAGATTATAGATTATGAAGAGGTTCTTTAAATGTAACCATCATTTATAAAAGCTGTTCTTTCAAGAGTCGTCTGCTGAAGGGTTCTTTAGGGTCATGGGGTTTAAAGTAGGGTCAGTGATGCACAACTTGGGGTCCCTGACCCAAAAATTTTTTTTAAATACAAGGGTCATCACACACAAAAATCAATATTCCACATACTGTGACCACGTTCCTCAATTATTGGGGTGGATAAAGTCACACATATATATTCAATTCAAAAGATTTGTATCACAACATTTTGTTTTTCTGAGTTGTATAAGCTCTACAGATAAGATGACAAAAAATAACATGTTTAAAAATAACAGTTTTATGATTTAGTCCCTTTTATTTAGCTTTTTTTTTAACAATTGGAGCTATTTACAGTCTGACGTAATCCATTTAAACAGATGCTCTGTTTGGCCAGTTTAAGTACTAATAATATTCTCAGAAAAGCTCAAAAGTATGCAAGGACAAATGTATCCCAACACCTGTAAAATATAATTATATCACATTTACATTTACCAAATAGTTGAAGAGTTAAAGTGGGGTGGCTCCTGGAACTGTTTTCACACACTGGCTAAAAAAGGTTAGTGAACTCTGCTTTGGGGAACCAAAAGCTCTCAGCTCTTCCCCCTCTAAAGAACCATTTTCTTGTGGCTTTACTTTTAAGTGTAAAACACAAATGAACAGTAATATACTGAAAACTAGAATACAAAGAGATTAATGGCAGATATGGAACTGAATAACTCTTTTATACATTTCATTGCAATGTTTTCCCTGTGCTAATGTGCTTATGACAAATAAACCTGATACTTTTTTGTTGCCTTTACTTTTAGAGTCTACACCAATGGCGGCCACAACAACAAAAAATATACAAACTGAGAAAGTGTTTAAGCTGTTGTGTTTGACCAGCCCAGTTTCTGGTGGTGTGTTGTGTGTGCCATCCTCACCCCTGAAGGCATAGACAGAACCATTCTTGAGCTGCATGAAGGAATCGAATGGTCTTCCACTGCAGGTCTGCGCGTCGGGGTCAGGCTCAGGGGTCGGAGGGACAGGCTCAGGGGTCGGGGGGACAGGCTCAGGGGTCGATGGGACTGTAGGTACCTGAGTGAGTGATAGGTGGGGAGAAGAGAGGAAGGACTTTGGCCTCTTGTTCTCAGAGCCGAGTGAAGGTGCCACAGCTGTGCTGTTCACCTCATCCTCAGGAAAAGCTGGGAAGGTGTCTCCTCTGCCTATGGGAGTAAAATAGTTCCTCATTCCTTACAGTCACATCTACTGCATTTACCTTTCCTTCTTCCACCTATCTGAGGTGAGAACTTGAGCTTTCTCTCTCATCAACTTTTGCTTGGAAATAAAACAATCACATGTCTATGTGGAAAATATAAAATAATGAAATAATGATCTGACTCTTACTTGCAATTCGGCAGACAGACTCGTAATCAGAGCAGCAGCTCCGGTAGTAAGCACACATAAAGTCACACTGACAACTTTTAGTTGCGTTGAATCCGTTCTCACACCGGTTAATACAAGACTCTAACAAACAGGAGACAGTGGGACATCAGAGTAATTACACACTGACACAGTAAATCCTTGAATAATACAGTACTGTGCATAATATCATCCATTTGTACATATTTCACTTCCAAAGATGCATCCTTTTTGTATTTTATT
The DNA here is from genome assembly GCA_037832545.1 of Rhabdalestes septentrionalis. Taxonomy (NCBI): domain Eukaryota; kingdom Metazoa; phylum Chordata; class Actinopteri; order Characiformes; family Alestidae; genus Rhabdalestes; species Rhabdalestes septentrionalis. Next base: position 2,877 of record JBBMFX010256917.1, on the reverse strand, counting down.
ATAGTATAAAGGAACAGTTCTCCTGGGTTCTTGAAAGACTTTTAAAAACTCTCATTTTCAGTCCAGTTCCTAAATCTGAACAGTTTTAGAAGAATATTTTTTATTTGTTAAGCCACAACGTGACCTATGCATAAATCATTATAGTATGACAAAGCACATCTAAAAGTGAAGAAACGTGTGCAGATGATTTCAGATGGTCAGGCGGCGATCAGTATACGGGTGGTTCTGAATGCTAACCCCTTTATCTAGGCACCCTGTATCTTTAGGCTCTTTACAGCCTGTAATAGTAAAACATTTCTTACAATTTCATTCATTTAATCTAGTCAATATGCCAAAGATAAGAAAGTTTGGTCAGTTTGCACTGACAAGGCAATTCAAAGCAAAATAGAAATTTTGTGATTTTATGTAAGTTTTGTAAATACTTATATATGTGTGTGTGTGTGTGTGTGTGTGTGTGTGTGTGTGTGTGAGAGTTGTAAGAGTTATAAGAGCACAGAACTGGAACAAGAATCTACATTTAGGGTTCAACAAGTTCAAAAAAGAACAGGCATATGAATCTTTCAGGTCACTTTAAACAATGACAACTTATTTGGCTCTTTCATCACAAATAGCAAGCCAACACTTAGTCACAGGTCTGAAGAATGGTTCACAATTGTATGAAGGTTCTTACCTTCTGCACAGCAGCCAGTGGCCAGCAGAGCCACCAGGAGCAGGCCCGGCCTCACATCCATCGGAGAAATTCAGTAAAAGTACTGAGGAACCAGAGGCAGGCGAAACCTCCAAACCAGTGGACTCTGATGTCACTCACTATGTCTTGTTTACTTTAACTTGTTTGCTAAATTTCTTCTTCTCGTTCAATAGAGGTAATAATTAAACTGACAGACAGACACTAAGAATTCAACAACAACACAGACGAGCTGTTTCATTGGAAAGGGATGAAATTAATGTACTACCGACAGTTAAGTCATTTATCACGTATTTGGCTTTATTATTGCAGGTCTACGTCAATGTACCTAATGTATGTGATCCAGTAGACTGTGAGAAAACGAATGTTGCAAATATTAAGTAAGTTAAGGTTTCACATTAACTTTCAGGGCATAATCCCATAGTAAAAGCAGTGGCAAAGTATTCTAATGAAAAATACAAATAATCAGCACTTTCTCTACTTTAGCAGAGACCATACATGTTTGTCATTACCTGTTAACATTAGCTATACGTTGCGAAATATGCATTTCAATTAATGTGCTTGCCTTTTTGTGAGGTGCACAAAAATCCTTAATTCGTATCAATGCCGAAATTGACACATTTTGCTTGAAATCAGATCGAAAAAGTAAAAATCGCACAATAAACACTGTCCGCCGACGCCGAGCTGCGCTGCGTTATCATGAAATGCCACCAGGGGGCTCCCCACAGCCCAGACCTGCTGCTGCTGTTTACAGTGGGAAGCCTCAGACAGTGAGGAGACTTCCTGCTCTTCTCAGTGATCCGGATCATTTGGCTCAACTCACCAAGAAGAGTCGGTTCTATAATACGGCCGAATTTAGCCCTGTTTTGTGCACACATGCATAATTAAAATATTCAATACACTTGCACATTTTTGTGTCTGGCATTAAAATGAAATGTAAAAACACCAGGCACTATTACACAGTATTAAATATTTCATTCAGGACTAAATGTTTTATTCGATATCCATATACAATACAATTAACCTATGGTAATCCTAACATTCTGTTTTGTGTTAAGTTACAAAAAATACAACAAACAAGAGAGCCGAAGCCGTTGTTCACGTAAAAGTGCCGATTTATATCGTTCACTGTAAGGAGCCGACTCCCATATTAATACAAAATGTCCGACTCTGATTGTTAACTTGAATGATCCGACTCAAAGAACCGACTCATTGGTCCTGTGTGTGTCCGGCGGCCCTGAGGATGCTCGGAGGATGCGGAGACAGGTAGTCAGCAGAGGAGACAACAGACAAGTCAGAGCCTCGATCTGAGCGGAACACAGACTTATGAAGAAATAAAGGGGAGATAAAGGAGAGGTGATCTAGTGTTTCTGCAGATTATGGTGAAGAGGCGCTGCGTGGCAAGGGAACAGAGCTCTTTGTCCGTTTGAGCATAAACAGGACGGTCAAGCTTCGGTAACAGGCCAGATATCCATATATACATTTACAAATATCAGTCACCCTACAGTCCTACTTTACAGGCATCTGAGGAATCTTCGATTAGCTAAAAATAGCTTGTCAACATCCTTAAGCTGGTGACCATCCCTCTGTTGTTTTCTGTGGCTTGTCTGGGTGATGCAACTTAGAGAAAACGATCACTGCTGAGTAACCGTCCCTGCTGTCAACCGTTATAGCAGCAAACACCGGGTTTGACCTGCTGACCTCTCCAAACCAAAACAGCCCAGGCGATGAGTCAGGCTTGGTAGATGTTCTTGTCCTTCATTGTTTGTCTCAGTAAGATCTGTAGACTCTTCTCCATGTTCAGTTCAGACAGACTGACCGTGCCTGACTATGTCAGCCGCCTGCAGACCCGCAGGACGGGCTCTGAGCCCAAAGCGGTCTCTCCAGGTGTCCATGCCGAGGTCCAGGCCCTCCTGGATGACTCCCTTCCAGCCCTGAGGGCTGCGATGAAGACCCTCAGGTCTGCCCGAGACACCGGGGAGCTGGGCGAGACACGCAGAGCCATCGCCGAGACGTTCCAGCTGGTGGAGGAGGCCTGGGTTTTGCCCACAGTAGGTCGGCAAGTAGCAGAAGAGATCTGCAACAGGATCCGCCTGGATGGAGGCCTGGAGCTCCTCCTGCAGCTGCTGCAGGCCCCTGCTGTGGAGATCAAATATGAGGCGGCCAAGCTGCTCGAGCAGATCCTCATATCA
>JBBMFX010255640.1:0-15000 GCA_037832545.1 Rhabdalestes septentrionalis | reverse complement strand
AGGTGGACAAAATACATCTTGACAAAAATCCTAAAAGTAGTTTCGTATTGGACAGAATTGAATTTTTGGTTCAGTAAACAACAGTTGCAGTATATAGGAGAATTTTGATGGATGAAAATCTGCAGTTTCGCATTGTCCTGCAAGCGTGTTGTGCTGGAGGGAAAACATGGTAGGGCTCCACCTGACTTGGAATAAGGACATGCTGTTCTTCGTCCTCCTAGTGTTGGTGGCATCCTATGACTGGCAGAGTCCAAAGAAGCTGACACAATTGGAAAGAAAAAAAATATCTCTACAATTTATTCCTTTTTTATTGATCTATTTATTGATAAACAATAAATGAATTATTTACTGAAATTATTATTCATTTATTTATTTATTTGGAAAACAGCAGTGGTCAAACCATAAGTTATTAAAAGCAATATTCATACTTCAACCAATAATTAACTTCATAATTCAGAGGAATTACCGTGATGTTCAGAAATGTGTTAATGGCAAAACATATGGGGGCTGAACATTTTTGTTGTGAGAGGAAGCCATATTGTTTTCTCTCAGAACAAATCTGCTTAAAATTAGGAGCAACTAACACAAGCAATGAATGACAACACAACTTCAGAAGTAGCCTATTAAGTGATTTATAATCTATTTATTAAAAAATGATTTGTATCAGGACACAGCAAGCTTCATTATGATATACAGCAATAGAAAAGAAATAAGAAGGAATGGGAGATAAAAATCAGATTAGTAATGCAGAATCAATAGCAGAGTATTAAAATACTACTCGTAACAGAGTATGAAACTGTGTGTGTGTGTGTGTGTGTGTGTGTGTGTGTCATCAGTGTGTGTAACTAGGCCAGTGTTAATTTTAATGTGAGCGTTTCTACTGTGGAGTGATTCCAACTGATGCATATCAGGCCCAATTTTGCCCAGCTCTGCTCAGACCACACACACACACACACACACACACACACACACACACACACACGCACACACACACGCACACACGTATTGCATGTTCTTATTTGCATCCACATGCATCACAAGCTACAGGGGGTAGTATGTATGTGCTCTATGATGTCATGCAAAAGCATGCATACATAAAAACACACACTTTTCTTTTGCTTTCTGCTCTATAATGTGAGCTAGTGTGTGTATACGTGTGTATGTGTGTGTGAGTGAGTGAACGAATATGTGTGCGAGTGTATGCTGGGGTCAGAGATGTTCACATGCTTGAGTGAATTCCTCAGCAGTGTGTGTGCGTGTGAGTTTTCCCCTCATTCTTCATCTCGACGTCTCTGCTCAGTTTTGACACAACATTTCCAGAGAGCTGCTCAGAACAGTGTGCGCACACACACACATAGACACACACACCCACACACACACCATACTGACCCCCTTAGTGACCTGAATGGATGGATGCACTCCCACCCACACTCCCACTAAAGCAGTATGAGGAACAGCAGAGTGTGGCCTAATGGAGGTCATAAAGGTCGTTTTCTGCAGGTTTGGCTCCTGGGTGATCACAGGAAACCCTCCATAAAGAAAACATAATACACTCTGATCAGTTAAAGCCCCTGACAGGTGATGTGAAAAACACTTATGTCAAGGGGTTTGATATATTAGGCAGCAGTCAGTTCTTGTGATGTGTTGGTAGAAGTAAAAACTGATGAATGCAAGGATCTGAAGGAGTTTGACACGAACCAGACTGTGATGGCTAAACAACTGGGTGAGACCATCTCCAGATCTTCAGGTCTTCATGGAGTGCAGTGGTCAATATCTACAAAATGTTCTCCAAGGAAGGATAATGAAGATAAACCAGGAATAATGAGGAGATGTGGATGATTTTACTGTTGCAGAGAAAACAGTAGAGCACTGGTCACCATCTTTCTTCCTGAGACGTCTAGCTCCAACCACAATCGGCAACACCTGCTCTAGTTAATAAACTTATTCAGAAGCACCTGATTGGCTGGAGCTTCAAATAAGGGGGGCACATTAGAAGCAGGTTGGCTCTAAATGCAACAGGAAAGTAGAGCTCCAAAAGGAGGGTTGGAGCAGGATTTAAATGTTTTAAATTAGCATGTTAACAAATAAAGGATTTATTGAGATGACTGGTTTCGGTTTCTGACCGTTAACATGTTAAGAAATGAGCAAAAATATGTAATTACAATATATTGTTAATCATTTGATACATTTTGAATGCTCCCAAAAACTTGGAATATTGAAAAAAAAACATGTAAACACTTTCTGATGTTTTGTAACTTATAGTATTTTAATCTACACTGCATCTCCAGAGTTAGACTGATCTGTTTTCATTCCAACCCAGCAAGATCATTCATTAAAACAATTGGTTGTTTTTGACTAGATAGAGGAGTCAGGTGTGTTTCTGTTTGATTTTAGTGAAGACCTGCCGCCACACCAGTGACACTCTTCAGTGACCAGTGTTATACTTTACTGAATAAAATAACAGAAATGATAAAAGATAAGTGACTGAACTGCACTGAAGTGTGATGATCTTAAATGCCACCAAATGGACAAAGGTAGGGGCACAATTTAGGCTGCTATGACCTTTGGTTTATCTAATGCACTTTCATGAACTTTTATAGATGCCAGATTGTCATGTGTTGTCGGAAACCATGGAAACCAAATAACATGGCTTACGAGAACCTGTATTGCCAGACTTGCATGTGTGGTTTCTGACAATTTACTATCAGTAAACATGCATAAATGTACACAGCATGTCTAAACAAGGAGTAGAAGCAGCATCTTGATGTCGATCCTCAGTCCTTTTCAGAGTCACATTGAGAGAGACACAGCTGGAGGGAATGAATTAGGCTCCAATCGTAAACATACTGTAACCGTGGCAGTTTTCCACATGGCCTCCATCTCCACACTTGCATGCCAAAAGAGCAGTCACACAGCCCAGAGTGAGCAGAGGGTGCCGCAGCTCTTGAATGGGAAAGTGCACAGAGAGGATTAACCAGTCTGCAGGACTGCTGACCCCTCACGTATTATTCGGGTTCTTCTATTCGTTTTCAGAAATGAACAGAAGCACGTTTCACCTTGAGGGAACTGGTTCGGATTCAGTCTGTGGCCGTCTCTCATCATCCGTGACGGTGACCACAGAAGGCAGCGGCACATTCCACAAACAGCAAGATGCCTGAAGTCCAAGGACCCATTTTTCCTTCCCCGGCATTCATTTATATAACCCAGGGGCGTAGACTTGGGTACGGATGATTAAACATTGTGCTGCCCCAGGCTGTCAGGAAGCAACAAGATCACTGCAGGCCTAAAGACCCACACTCCCAAAAAGAGTGTCGAAAACGTTTTGTTTTTTTCCAGTCCAGTTGTTATAGTCTTTAATCTGAGGCGCAATTCAGAGTAGAGTTCAAACACAAATATCGCTCCTCAAGTCACACTAATAAAAACAGGGACGTGTCCTTGAAAATGACCAGACTACCGAATTGACCCTAGAAATAATTTTTCAAACAAAAACTTCACATAAAACAGGTCTGTTTCTCTTCTGCAAGCCCCTCTGTCCTAATCCAGTATCCTCATAGTATTGCCTGTGCTCTTTTTTGTTAACCTGTGATTGGTTAAAGCTTTAAGGGTCTTTAAGGAGAGCCAAAGCTCAGTGCAGTACTTGGGTGGATGTAAATGATGAGTTTATGCTAACAATTCTGTAGAACACATCAAGTTTAGACCAGTTTCGCACAGTAAACTGATACTCAAGAAGTACCACATCACCCCAACCTTGTATTTATGAGGTATATTTAACTGTATTATACAATGAGATGGAATTACACATTTCTAGATCACTGGTTTGGAAAGCTAGCAGTATCTGCCTTAAAAGGTGACCTTCAAGGTTAAAATAAAGACAAATTAAAAAAGAGAATTTCTTGTGTTCTGTGATTTGGTACTTTATTATTGGTTATATGGACGACAGTTCCAGCCTGTAGGTCCTAGAACAGCCAGACTGCAATCTCAGCACATCATGTAGTCATTCTCCCCACATACTCCACACACAGTCTGGCTACAGACTGTCTTCAAGAACACTCCACACCCCTTCAGTGAAGATGGGTAGGTCTGAATTGCTTTAAGCTGGATACAAACATCATGCTTGTGATGTCACCAGCTGTTTTGTCCTGTTCAAATAAATCAACAGTTAGATGATTTTTCTTCTCAAACACATTCACTGAACCTGACAATTACCTGGCGAAGTGAACCAGGAGCTTCTGAACAGGGAAATCACCAAAACCTGCTGGACCACAACCCTCCGGGACTGGAGTAGGACACCCCTGATATAAACAGACCGTATGGACTGGGGATTGAATGCTGTTTTTAAAAGTTATTAGAGATATTTAAATGCTACATCAAATACTCTTCAAAAAGCAAGGAAAACGTGATTTACCATGTTATGGGTCCTTTATAGCAATCTGAACTCAGTACCACTTTGAGGCTCCTAGTGAATCACAGCTGAGGGAAATGGCACAGTTAACACAGTTCAGTGCTTTCCTGCTCCAACACCTGATTCGACTCACTGAGAGCTGGCTAATTAGTCGAGGCAGGTGCGTTTGCACAGGGAAAACAAACTTTTTGCTCTCCAGGGCAGGAGTTTAACACATCCAGGCGATAAACTGTGCTACTTTCGGACTGGCAAGTTAACTAAATATTGATTACATTTTTTACTATTTTAGTTATTATTGATATTCATTATTAGGAATATTTATTATAACTTATTTATTATACCTGATGTCATATACGTATTAGTTGACTGTTTACAATGGTCCACCATAACATTAAAATCAGTAATACATAATACAAGTGAGAAACACTGATGAACTGGTTCCGGTGGCACCTGTCGAGGGGTGAAATATATTAGGCAGCAATTGAATAATGTAATTTGTTGATGTGTTGGAAGAAGGAAAATGATCTGAGAGACTTTGGCATCAAACATGTAGGCATCTCCAAATCAGCAGGTCGTGTCAAGGGTTCCTGGAACCAGTACCCACCAAAAGTTCTACAAGGCAGGACAACCAGTCGCCCAACACATGCCATCTTGTCCGATCCCACCGGAGAGCTTCTGGAATACTCCCCAACCGTGATTGTGCACTGGATTATTTCCTCTATCACTGAATCCAACCAATAAACACACACTCAGTAACCCTGAGTGCACATTAATGTTAGTACTGAAAGACACCCACTGGCAGAGTTTGCTCTCTGTTTCACAAATAGTGGACAATGAGGCTTGTACGCAAATATCTCACCCTCATGTATGTGTGCTATAATGGGAGAAATAATAGATTCAGAATCTCCATCATCATGACAGCTTTACGGATTAGCTGATGCGTGGAATCAGCCATGAGGACATTAAAGGGGCAGTGGTGGGTTTCATCCAGAGTTTGATGTAAATCAGCCCTGAAATAAATGAAATCAGTGCATCCTCATGGACTCTTGAGTGCATGTTCACATGAGTAACATGTCAGAGAGCCAGCAGTCTGCAGAGCATCTAGTTTACAGCCATACATATTAGCATGCCAGAGTGGTAAAGGGGGCCATGTTGTGTGTATTTGCACTGGGAGAGGGTAGATTGTACCGGAGTGACCACAGACCTCCTGGGAATGCAGAGAGTTACAGATTTTGCAGATGCATGTGAGCATCAACATTAGCTTAGCAGCAGCTGGACATCTCCTGGATGCAACACACTCAAATTCATTAAAGCCATAATTTAGCTCATTTAGGTGTAGCAGGGATGCAACATACTGACTTGTATGGCAGGACCTTTATTGCACTGTCCGGACTGATATCATCCATTAGCTAGTGGCTCCATATCCATAATTGAGATTTGCCCTTGTAGCTTATTGTTGTAACTAAAATTTTTGAAAATATCCACAATAATTGATATTAGGACATTATCTCATTGTCAACATGCATCTTGAATGTGTAACAGGTTCAAGCTGGTGAAGAATTAGTAAAAAAACACAAAGAGGTTAGCTAGCATCCATGCTAACAGCATGGGGGGGGGGGAAACGTTATAACCAACTGATAAATATTCCAAGCATCTTAATTGGATTAACACACTACTAAAAAAAAAGTAATTATTATTATTAATTATTATATTTAAAGTATATTTGTTTTATAGTTATACTTATATTAGTAATATAATGTTTTTCATTATTTTCCACATGCAAAACATCCAACATTAACATATGTTGGGACCCCAGTTGTGGATTGTCCACAGGGCTGGCATATCAGCTTGAGGTTAATTTAGCTTAAGCTTTTATGAATAGAAAGCATAGATTTTATTCGAATTAATTACAGTAAATGTAAAGATGCATGTGAATACACAACAGCACAGCAGAGAAAAGTCTTTCTCACCCATTCACCAAGGGAAGCAGCAGGCTGCCACCCATAAAGGGGTGCCTGGGGAGCACTGCATGGGGATGTTACCTTCCTCAAGGGAACCTCAGTGATGACACCAGCAGTGCTGGGATTCAAACCCACAACTACCAGCTGCCCCTAGCCAAGTGAAGCAGGCGGCTGCCACCAACAGAACTATACGGTAACTATAATTATGGTATAAGGTTGAAGGCTTTAATTACCTGAAAACAGAGACATTATAAGTACATTTTTGGCTAAAGCCAATTTATTTGTGTCAAAAAATAAATAGAATCAAGTAAAATATGTGAGAATTCAACACGCCTAACATACACCACAAATGTTGACGATTGTCTGAGACATCTTTAGCAAAGGACGATACAACTAACAAGAAATTAAAGCAAGTTTACTTGAGATTGTTTAACTCCTCATGGTTTAAGGTGAATAGGTTATGGTGGTCTAGGTCTGCAGTTACACAAAGTGAACAACGGACTGGTTAAGATTTCTTCATCATTTTATCCTTGTAGCTCCAGCACGAAAGCAAAGAAGCGAACTTAGCCAAACAGGTCTGACCTGATCGATGATATTTGGGGCAGATTTACTTTACGACACACCACCATATTTGTTCAAAATGGTCTCAAGTACCAAATTAAAGGAATCAATTCCACATTTAAAGTGACTGAAGTTTAAGTTTGTGAGCGAAGGAAAGCATTAAAATATACAGACATAGATTAAACCTCATGTTGGTCTAAATTGAACAGGCAGCGATGAATCATGATTTGCACTATTTATAGTCTAGGATTAGCTTTAATCTGGCTTTGGGAAACTGGCCCATGGTGTGGAGCATCCATGTGGTGAAGAATCGGGCAGTTGTCCAAGAATTAAACTGGCATTACCTGTGTTTATGAAATAAACAAAACATCAAGTTCAACACAGCTGTTATAGTCGCTTTCAGACCAGATGTGCTAAAATAAGACTGTCCTGTCAAAAAAACATATAATGAATAAAGTGTGGTGCTGAAGAGGAATTCCACCTAAATTTCTGCCAGAAATTGAGATGTAAAGCCATTCAGAGTGGGTCTGGTGAAATGGTGCACTTACCGACTGATTCTGTTGCAGTGGTGGACAGACAGTGTTCCCACAGCTTAGTTAACATCAAATTCAAGGACATTTAAAGGACTTACCAAGACCAATATCCTCAAATTTAAGGACCACGCGCTGCAGCATTTACCTACTGCTACAGCTGAATTTGTTACCAATAAACATTTTCAGATGCAAATTCAAGACAAAATGACCCCAAATTGTTGTTGGGACAAAATAAATGCAAGAAAGTGGACCGAATGTATAGCCTACATATGTCCACGCTACATACATAAAGGGTGTACATTACAGTTTTACTGAGTTTTAGTTGAAATAGCGTGAGACCTTGTATCAGTTTGTTTTACTTACATTCATCATTTATTATGCTAGGTTTAGGCAAGGACACGTCTGTTGTTAGGTGCGACGGACGCTATTAATGTCACAAAATTATTATCAGAATTGAATCTTTAGACTTAGAGATGCATATAAGAGTGAATATTCTAAGGTTTTGTTACCTTAACAAGTAAAACTGACACAGAATTAGTTTATTCAACAAAACATTTGGTTGAAACATCATTAATTTCACAATGCAAAAAGGAACCACATTCAACTACTTTACTACATGGCTCTGCACATACAACAAACTTGTTTGGGGAAAATGAATAATCAAACAAACAAAGGAAATAAATTATACATCACATGTGAAGGTAGGTCAACAGAGAAGGCTTGTTCAGTTCATTCAACATTTAGCTTTACAGTGTAAACAGAATCACGCATGCGTACATAAAGTAAACATTGCCAATACAAAAGGTACAACACATTATAGCATGTGGACATTAAATGAAATAAATAAATCATTTGGGATCCACTGAAAATTCAGCCAATGGAAAAAATAATACACGGAAAGCCATTTGTAAAGGGATTCGTTTATTATATAAAATCAAACCATCCCGATCACAATGCAGAGTATGGAGCAGAGAAGAGGCCCTTTGACCTGGTAGCCTAATGGTTGGGGCGTTTGTACTGCGAATAAGGAAGTCGTGGGTTCGACTCCCAAGACCACAACGCACCTCTGTGGTACCCTGCTTCACTTGGTGAACGGATTAAATGCAGAAGTTTGAATTTTGGGCTGTTCACTCTGTGTGCTGTGTTCACGTGTGTCAGAATGGTTACTTTCCATCTGTGTTTTTGAAAAGGAAATGTACTTTTCCAGTTAATATATGGCGATGTCAGTTTTTGTTTTGATACACCATAGGCCTGCAGAGAATGTAGTTCTATCTTTCAACAGTTTTTAAAGCATTATATCTGAATGCAATTTGTCCATGCACTTCGCTCAGTATATTAAAATGCACTTAAGCTCACTCATTCTATGAGGAAGATATTTAATTTTATAATGTTTCAGCCATCTTGCTTTTAGGCTATTCATGAGTGGGGCCAAGCAAAATATTATATTTATAATTTTATATTACATTGCTTGAATGCTTAATTAATATTTTCATAGATTTATAACATATTTATTCTTTTAGTAATTTAATAAATACCATTTCTTTTGGTTTTCGGTTTTCAGCCAAGAGTTTCCTCATTTTCTCTTTTCAGTTCTATACAAAAAAAAATCACTTTGGTGCATTTGAAACAATAATGTAATAAACATTCTTTCCCAACATAAACATGTTGGCAATAGTTTACACAAAGTGTCAAAGATTTCAGAACATTCAGTACATTCAGTGTAATCGCAATCTGTAAATGAGAACATGTAAAGTTGAATACACTTGTAAAGACTTGTAAAGTTTGCTTTCTTAAAAATAAAGAAATGAAAAAGCTCCACCTTTTCAATATATTATGAAATATTATACCATAGTTGTTTGTGCCAAATCAGCACTTCCTTTGGTTTTTGATTGATTCTTTCATTTGCTTTTCTCTATATTTATTTTCTCGTCCAGCAGTTTTTCCATTTCAGCCGTTGCCTCCTTTTCCTCCCTTTCGCAAACTGTTTGACTTGGCAATAAGGACAAGTCTGCCCGCTTTCTCTGCCTCAAGTGCTAGTTTATTTGCACTTGCCTCAAGAGCAGCCATATCTTCAAGTCTTCTTTTCTTCTTTTTCAGGCCATCAATTTCACCCAGGACACGCTTTCTCTTTTTTTTTCATTTTCTTTTTTTGCTTGTGCACATCTTCAAGATGAAGAACATCTCGCTGCCTTACAGTGCCAACACTCATTAGAGCGGTTCGTCTATAACGAGACTGTAGAGGCCGTCTATTGCCCTCAGGTGGTCTAGTATTCACCTCAGTGCAACATAAGACGCCTCTGCCAAGTTCTCGACTTCAATCTGGTGCTTGATCGAGAATTATTCGTTCTGCAGAGGCTTGCCCATGTGGAATCAGGAGTAGTTGAGGCCAAAGCATCCGTAGCTTACCTTTGGGTTCCTGTTTCGACATCCTGTCATGCAAAAATGTGTTTAGCCTGTCTCTGTAGGGGTTGAAATGTATGAAAACAGGGCAACTTCACCTATGAACTAACTGTAAAGACAGATTAGGTCAACACTACCATTCTCATAAAAAAAATTTGATCTGCCTACACTAGCATTGTGACCTCCCATATTCCTATAAACCAGGAATGGGAGATGAGACACAAGGGAATATTTCAGGAGGCACGTCTCACTGAGCTTCTGAAAGGTTAAAAGTGCTTTTTACAGGCATTTTAAAGACTAGTGGTGTTTTTCTGGCTGATGGTGTTTAGGCAGATAGCTCCCTCAGAATCCCTCCAGCAACAAAACCTGTGAGGAATCAACATGGCAGAATGAATCATTTACCTCAATGTTGAGAAGTTTTTTAGGAATCGTTGCCTCCTGCATCACATCTGCCTTAATGGACCTGAACATCAGGCTCCTCAGTACTTTCTACAGATCTTGGGTTAGGAACGGCCTCATTGGTTTGTCAGTTTGGTAATCTTTCAGGAACTGGGTGACTTCCCAACTTACTGGCAAAATAAAATTCAGTTTCGCAGTCATAAGCAGGTCCCCGACAGCATCCTTGACAACATCAAATGATTTGGTGTTCAGATTTGGATTTTTAAAGAAAGAAATGAGTAGACATGCATCAAAAGACATGCAAAGCCCTTTCAAGCACAGGTACATATTCGACCCACCTTGTTTGAAAATACCTCATGGGCTTTGGGGCACCTGACCCTGACTATCTTTTCACAACACTCCCTTTGGGCTGGGGTATCTTTTATTAGGTGATGCATTTCTCCAAGCACATTGTCAACTTTCCAACCAGTTCCTTTCCATTCCTTTTTTTTATATGACCCATGGACTATTTGAAGACCACAACTTCCAATTGGTGATAAAATGTGTATTGTGTACATTTTTCAGCTTACATTCATCAAAAAGTAGCAGGTAGTCCTGGTAGAGAGCAGGTGGAGTTACTTGCTTAGCAGAGTCCTAAACTGAAGGGCCAAACTGAGAGTGCATATATAGGTGGATGTTGTGGCTCCAAAGGTGAATGTCTTCTCAATCTCACGGTCAGGTAACATTTCGTGAAACAGAATCCCTACAAGCGAAGGAATAGGAGGAGACTGCAATTAGATACTTTTCATTCTGATGACGCACTGCATTCACCACAAGGAGAACACAGGATCTTACAAAAGACAACTTGAGGAATTCCGAAATAAACAGTGTGGCTGTGTTTTCACAAGAGAATTTTTAGAATGCAGATCAGGACTTACTGAACTACTGTAGGTTTAATTCATTAACATGGTAACTCTAGGACACTATTAATACTTCCAAAGTTAAATGTAGGCTGTAGATCATCAGTAATAACAAGCTAAACCTCTATTATTACTGAGCCTTTTTGTTCTAAGCCAACGCTGCATTGGGTCAAGTCTATATCAAGTCAGATTTAATAAAGAGTTCAGATGCTCCACTTATGATGAATTTACAGAAATACATCATTTTAATCAACTTTATTATCCGTCAAATTCCAATTGGTTCGTTGTGGCTTGATTTGTTTTACTTGGAAATTATTATAAAACAAGAGTTTTTTTTTTCATATTTCTTTGAAAATGGACTCCATCTGAACTCCTCATATCAAATTTGACCAAGACTCACTTTAACGTAAGAGGTCAAGGCACACATATGATAGCCTAGTTGTCAAATATGCAGCATCCTGATACTGTCACGTTCAACCATTGGCCCGTCACTACTTGTAGGTTAACTGATTGGGGTTAGGGTTAATATCTTAGGCAACAAGCAGCTAATGAGTACCAACAATGAGGCAGATACCATCACTAAAATTTTGAAAATATTCATTCACGTTAGCGCCTTGATATGCAAATGTTAGGTAGTGAAGAAATGACCCACCTGCTTTCAGTTTCAGAAGCACCTTTTTGTGAAGAGCTCTTGTGGCATGGCTGGTCGATGCAGTTTCGCCATGCTTTCAGTCTTGATCAACTTTCAGCAGACTCTGCACCTAGCAAGAATGTCTTTTGTGTCTTTCACCAGCCACTCCGCACAGCTTTCTTTGACAATCCATGCATCCTGGGATTTGCATTTTATGGGCATCCACACTCGACGAGTCTTCAAAACAATCACTTCCACTCTGACTCAACGTAACTCTGGTTGTAACAAAAGTGGCTACGCTCACATTACATTGACTAGGAACAAGAAACACAAGAATGTAGTGCCAAAAACAAATGAACAAATTAAAAGTTGACGTAGGCACCATTTTAAACAAACGTGGGGTTGCAAATTAATAACATGTTGACAGCAGTCGTAATCAATGAAATTTCAATTCCCCTATCAAGGACATTGAATTTCCAGGGCCATGAACTTATTTGTTCAGATTCTCAAACTTTCAAGAAGTTGATACCCTGGATGGAACCAGACCTTTCCAACACAGAAGGTGTGTTTGAAATTATAATGCATAGTATGTACACACTGACAATCAAGCTAATACATCGTGTGCAGAGATGGACAGTACTTGCACTAAACTGACGCCATTTTGACCACATAGCTAAAGGCGGAGGGAGTTTCGACATTTTTTCAGAGTTGAATAATGGCGGCCAACCGTGAAGTGCAAGCCTAAGCGGAGGCAACTGGTTTGTATCAATGTAAGAAAGGTTAATACATTTATTTTACTGATGTATACTGCAATATAACCAGCAGATATTTGGTCGGGCTGGAGAATCACGAGCAAATGTTAGTCTGTAACTTCCACTAAGTGCAAAACATCAGTGTTCCATTTCAGACAATACTCCCCCACAGCAGTGTGCACTAGAGGAGGTAGTGTGCACTACATTATAGTGCACTCAGGTAAGTACACGATTTCGGACACACTCAGTTATTTTATGTACAATCCAAACCCACACATGAAGCTTCATGTGTTTTCTAAAAGTGTTTTTAAGGAATGCTGATGATAAAAGAATGGCAAATCAGATCTAAATCACTATTATGCCTGCATGTACCCCGCCACCATGAATAGGTTTACACCTTATTTTATGGCATCGCAACTGGATATAATATGTTACAAAAAGCTAAATAAATACCACACAATGCCTGAATGCGTTTAAAAATAATTTATTTGAATATCTTTTGAATATTTAGATCTTGTGAACAGAAGGTTGGGTCCAGTGGAAAATTGAGGCTCTCTTTTCTCTTTAAAAACCTTGTTGACCGCTAAAGTTCTCAAATAACACCACATTCAACAGTCGAGTGTTCAGCGTGTCGTTTAACTCAAGAGTTTGTCCTGTGGAGTCTACAGCGGAATTGAACAGCTCCTGATTGGGGCTTTAATACTTCATTAAATTAGACAGAACGGATCAAGCTTTAGGGAGGTTTGAAGCATTCACATTTAGCGTTTAAATGTACATTTACTGGCCTCGATAGAAAACAGGTATAGAACGTTTCCATACAAACGACGGGTGGGGGTTTCTCGCCCTCCGCAGACAGTAAACAGGACTGAATTGATGAGCACGCTGTGGCTGCAGTGTCCCCATCAGGTTCGGAAACAGAACAGCAGCTCTGAGAGAGTTCAAGGCCAAAGTGGAGGGATGGAACCAGGTTGGAACCAGCCCGTGCCTGTGGGTTCTAGTCTTCTAGTCTTCATGGATGTTGAACAGCTTGGCCACCTCGTTGAGGTCTGCATGCTCTTCTCCATCTTTAATGATCTAGAAATGAACATGAAAGATAAAAGTTCAAACAAGTTTCTAAAGCTAATGACATAAACTAGAGGAATAAAATGTGCATGAATTATAATGATAAATAGTTTAATATTTCATAAAGATTAAACAGATCTTAATAGTACATGAAGAAAGAAGGGACAATAGGAAAGACTGAATGATAATACAAGCATTAATGAATGAAGAGATGAACAGTGTGGCTGAAAAGATGCTAAAAATGGTACAGATGAGCAAGTCCCCATATGTAAACAAATAATAAACCCAACAAAATGTACAATGCTATGAAAAATACATAAGGTTCAGGATTCATCTACTGCATGCAGGTTGCATAAGAAATGACCTGGGTTTAAGGGAGATTTAATGATTAATGTTGGTTTTAGTTGAGTGTGTTTTAACACACTCGCAGCTCAGAACGATAACTTTAAAAAAAAAAGATTTACAAAATAGTCCTTGTGCAAGACCCCTCTAATGCTACTTTTGCCCACTTCTGTAACAAGTAGCACTGTAAGTAGCACTGTTCTGTATAACATAATTGCCAATGTGCAAATACTGATGTCACCAATTTTATATGACCAATTAAAAAATAGAAGATTCATTTCAGTTCAGTCACTGAATTGAGGCAAAGCTGTTTAATAAAGACAGATACAGGGTCAATGAAAGTGGTGGCCAGTCCAACTCTGGTTTACATTTCAGTTGGTGTGGCTTATATCACCTTTTCCAGGACACACCCCTTACGTTTGCTCCCACTTTATTATTGGCCTCATGCCCATTTGTTTCCTTATTTGAATGAAACTCCTCCCTTATCAATATCTCAGCTATCAGATATTACTTGCTCAGTTCCTCCTTCCTTTTATGGATACGACCCTTCTCCAAATTGCTGTATGTGTAAATACCTTTAGCCTAATTCCTTTGCTGTGTATGTATTTGTGCATGTGTATACATGTGTGTGTGTATGTGTGTGGTTATGTGAAGTATTTCTGGATCTGCTGTCCTTCCCTGTCACCTGTCCAGAGAGGACCTTCTATTTTTAGAATTGTAGAAACTCCTGTTCAGTGTCGTATGTGTGAGCCCTCATGAATTAATTTAAATAGTAGAGAGGAATTAACCCGTACTTCTTTTTCTTTATCATTAATTTGCTCCTACAATACATACCGATTCCATCTTTATTCGAGAGATGGTCTTGTTTTTTACTTTATATATTAGTTTAAAAGTAGATGTTGAATCAACACCAGGCAATTACACTGCACAGACAAACAAAGGGATGAACAGATATGGACAGACAAATAGATGCCAATAGTGATGTGTGTATATGTGTGTGTGTGTGTGTGTGTGTGTGTGTGTGTGTGTGTGTGTGTGTGTGTGTGTGTGTGTGTGTG
>JBBMFX010255214.1:0-19878 GCA_037832545.1 Rhabdalestes septentrionalis | reverse complement strand
AAGAGGGGACGACCATCCACGGCCGTTATATGAAGTGGTCGGGATAATGCCTGCATTTCCACATCCAGCTGTACAGCAAAATTAAGGTCAATAAAGTTGCTGGCCGCTCCTGAATCAATAAAAGCTTCGACACTGACCTGTTTGTGGCTGTGCTGGATGTGCGCATGAACCAGTAGCCGAGAAATGTTAAAGTCGGTGGAGGCGATGACGAACACCTCCTCATCTTCACCGGGTCTGAGCATTTCCCGGCTGGAGCGGACAGATGGCCCTGTGATGGTCTGGTGATGCCCAGTACGCGCAGAGCCCCTCCTTATAGCGTCGGGTCCGCTCCATCTGGCTCAGCGCGGTGCGCCCTAACTGCATGGGTTCCCCCTGATCGGCATGGGCCTCCGACGGAGGTGGAGGATCCGAGATGTTGGCATGGACCCTAAAAGGTGGCGTGGTAGGCGTGGGCGGCAGGGTACGAGGGGGCGTCTTAGGTCGAGAGCTGAGCCGGGAGTCGATTCTTTGACAGAGTTGAATCAGTTCTTCTAAGGTCTCCGGCAGCTCTCGTCCGAGGAGTTGATCTTTCATCCTGATGGAAAGCCCCTCGTAAAATGCAGTCTGGAGAGCGGGATCTCCCCACTTCGCTTGGACAGCGAGGGTGCGAAATTCTGCGATGTATTTGCTCACTGGACGGTCGCCCTGCCGCAGATGATACAGCTTGGAGGCCACCTCCACCTTGCTTTCGGGATGATGGAACGCGGCCCTGAGGAGTTTAGTAAACTGCTGGTAGTTATAACATTCATCAATGTCGCTCCTCAAGACCGCTGTAGCCCACTCAGCTGCCTGCCCAGTGAGGAGGGAGACGAGCAGTGTGATCCGTGCTCGATGGCTGGAGTAACGATCTGGCTGAAACTCAAACAGCAGAGACAGGTTAGTGAGAAATACATCGCACCGGCCGTCTACACCATTCCACTTATCCGGATGAGAAATTTTAGGTTGACGGGGTTGAGTAGATGGTGAAGGTGAAGGGTGAGGAATTGGAGGGTCAGGTTGAGGAAGAGGTGCCGCGGCGGCAGCTGCGAGGCTGGTGGACTGGAGTTGTATAACCATCTGGGTGAGATGGTCGACCTCTCCCGCGGAGACGACCAATCTCATGCCCCTGCCGCTGCACCAATTCCATCAAACCTTCCCACTCCGCTGAGCGAATTACTAGCAGCTCTGTCATTCTCTCACAAGGATTAATGAGAGAGATGACTTACCTACGAGAAATTCACCATTATAGCGTGACGGGAGTGCTCAAGCACGAAGTGTAGTGAGAGAGCAGGTGAATCATGCAATTGATCTATGAATGCTCTAAACACAGAGATAAGTTCCCACCAGGAACCAACATTCACAATCATGCACAACCAAAGAGAGAGTACTCACGATCTGACGAGTTCTGCAGGGTTGGGCGACTCACTCTAATGACAGAGCGAAGAGGAAGCTCCCACTTCCTGTTTATATACTGTGACACGCTCGTTCCCCTTGACCTTGACGTGTCACACGGTCGTGCATGTGACACCACCACTGGGTTCCTGATCAAGACCCTTAATTCTGAAGTTGCTTCAGGGAGACTGTCCCCTGTAGTTAGAGAATGCAATTCACTTTGGATAAAAAAGCATCTGCTAAAGAATGAAAATGAAACAGCAACACCACATCAGCCACTACAATATTAATAATAAAGGTTTCCTGGAAGGAATAGCATCAGATAAAAAAGAAACTCATGTGAACTTCATGTAGATAAAAGTGTATATAAAAAACAATTAACACACAATTTTAATTAACGTAATCTCCCAAAGATCCGGCTTATTTTCATGTTCGTCTGATTTGTTTATGTTGTCTACGTTTATTATGATGTCTGAAGTCTGTGTTTATGTCTCAATTCTTTTATTAAATGTGGGTTCTCTGCATCTCAGAAACCACAGTGAGCTCCATGCACTAATCTACAAGTATGTAAAAGTTATACTGTGATTTCAGAGTGAAGCTAAAACATTTGAAAGTAATTGAGACTGAAACAACTCATGTCCAAAGGTTGTAAACAAAATGTAATTTGGAACCAATTACTTTTGTTTACCCATAAATGTGGAAACCTGCATTTACATACTTGTTTAGTGATGAGTGCATGTAGCTCACTGTGGTTTCTGAGATGCAGAGAGCCCACATTTAATAAAAGACAGGCAAAAAAGGATTCTGGTGTCAGACCAACACAAATCAGTGTAACTGCAGCCTTTCCCAATGTCAGACCAGCACAAACCAACACAAGTGGCATCCAGTTAACCTTTAGATCTGGGCCATTTATGGCATGATATTGGCCAATTGGTTGATCTTGTGGTTAAGTGGTGGGCAATTTCTGGCAGTGGTGGTTTGGAGTTTGCTGAGATGAAGCCTCTAATGGCTGCAAACTGTTGAATTCCAGCAATTGCATACAGATTGTGGACCACAAGTAAATGTCACATGTGGCCCAAGTTTGGGCCGTTTCAAATTTGCTGTCTGGTCTACATTGCTCAGAAACCTTCAGGGAACAGCCTGAGGAACTGACTGAGAAAATGAGCTTGGTAGCAGTGTGCCGAGGAGTGATTGTCAGCATGGGGCTGGGGTCTGCTCCCTTCCTCATTCAGACAAAGTACAAGGCCCAGACGGAAAAGAGATGGCAATCAATGACCTTCTTAGCAGAGCAAACAACATGTTGCAGCCTGGCCTTGGAGAGGGTGGAACAGATGGAGAGCAGACAGTGATGGAGGTAGCCAGCATCTGCTAAGCTTTAGTGACAACAGTGGAAAGGTTACTCTACTACTTTGCGGTGTTACTGATGTCGCATTGAACTTACATAACCACATAGCCTCACTATATCACAACTGTGTAACTATATTATCTACAGTACTGGAAAAAAATTTGGACACACCACCTTCTCATTCAATGTGTTTTCTTTATTTTCATGACCATTTCCATTGGTAGATTCTCACTGAAGGCATCAAAACGATGAATGAGCACACGTACAGTTCTGCACTTAACAAAAAAAAGGTGAATATACTGAAAACTGGTTTAATATTCTTGTTTCTTCAAAATAGCCATATTTTGCTCTGAGTACTGCTTTGCATACTGTTTGCATTCTCTCGATGAACTTCAAGAGGTCGTCACCAACAGTCTTGAACGAGTTCCCAGAGGAGTTTAGCAGTAAACACCTGTGTGCATAGCAGTAATCAGAGCAAAGGGTGGTTTTTTAAAGAAACTAGAACATAAAACTTGTTTTTAGTTATTTCACCTGTTTTTTGTTAATTACAGAAATCCACATGTGTTCATTCATAGTTTTGATGCCTTCAGTGACAATCTACCAATGTAAATGGTCATGAAAATAAAGAAAACACATTGAATGAGAAGGTGTGTCCAAACATTTGGCCTGTACTGTATATCTCCTTACGTGATTTTATGTCATATTGGACATTATGTGATCTAGTAATGAGCTAGAGTGAGCGACTGGGATATACTCGGATGTATCTGTCAGCTCTGCTGAAGCAATTTAATGAACTAATAATGGTATAAAAAGACATTTGTGCTAAATTTTTCATTAGGCAAAACTTCAGCCCTTTTGATATTTTGCCTGAGGTGGCTATTTTTAAAAAGTTTTGCCTTCCAAGGCAACAGATTATGGATCTTCTGGACCTGCTCAGACCTACGCTTGCCAGACCAACGCGTCGTAGCTGCACATTAAGTCCTGAAGTCCAGCTACTTGCAGCACTCAGTTTTTTTGCTACTGGGAGCTTCATAGAGGTTGTGGGAGAAGGTTGCGGCCTCAGCAAGACCTCTGTGTTGAGGTGCGTCTGTTCTGTGACTGACGCCGTTCTGGGTCCTTACCCGGTCTCTGCGGACTGCAGCAGCTCTGGCTTTTGGGTGCCATTTTTTACAAACATCCTGCCAGTTTCTGTGTGTACCTGAACTGGAGGCAGACATCATTTTGGCTATGTCACTCCATATTTCTTTTTTAGTGCTGTTATGAATATTGTTTCAAAAGCTAGCAAAGAGTGTTGTCTTATTGACATTCAATTTGTCCAGCAAAATTTCCAGTACTTCAGATGAGAAGCTTGGTGCTCTTTTTTACGTGGCTTCCTCTCTGCCATCTCCTCTATTTCTGTCTTTGTTTCTTACTTTCTTTCTTTCTTTCTTTCTAATTCAGCAACGTGTCTGCGGCCAGCTCCTCGTAACGTCGCATGTAAGAGGCAGCTTCTTAAGAAGCCTCCTAAGGGACAGTTCGGGGAACACATTTAGAAAGGTTAACAACTTTGGTGCGATATATCTTAAGAATCTTCTTAGCGCGATAAGAGTGTTCGTTATCGAGAAACCAGGCTCAGGTCACTTCACCAAGTTAAATCAAAATAACTTTTAGGCTAGGTTGTCAGTTTCCCAGGACAGTTCATTTATTAAAATAATTAATTTGAATGGACTCTGCTGGAAAGGGTTGAATTAAAACATTTGCGAGGGTTCGAATGTAACTCTATTCATTGACATCAATTTCAAGGTTAATTTTTTTGGAAATATCATCTTTAAAGGTAAACCATTAGAACAACAATGAAGACGAATAGTATTTGCACATTCTGGCCAAATTTTACCATGTCAAGAATTCAGACATCTGTTGATTTGCAGGCGATCAGTTTAGTGCACAAATGGGATTGTGACATACTGTTGGTGTTTACTTGGTTTAGAGTATAGGGGAGGTTTATACTGTTCAAGTTTATTTACGTAGAACATTATAATTTACCAAATGTGATTCAATGTGCTTAATAGAACACTAAATAAAATAAAATAAAACAAAATAGAGTCAAATAATGTGGCGGTCTGAGTCTCTGCCTTGCACCCATTGACTCAGGGTTCCTATACTACTAATAAGGATTAAGCCGATACAGAAAACGAACAATAGAATAATGTAATGTAATGGTAAAAACATAAAAGTTGTGAAATAATATATTTTTCTAATGGAATCTAGACTAAACACCATTTCATCATGTTTAATTCCAGCATTTTTTCTCCACTAGCTGACCATCTCCTGCAGATTTAGGAGAAGTAAGATATGAAGTACATCAGTACCTAATGTTTTTGTTTTGTTATAACCAATAGTCTACTGTTTTGGAGTCAATTCAGTTTTTTACTTTTGTCCCCTCTGGCCACAGAAAAAAAACATGCAGGGAGTAGTTAGAAATATCTAATCATTTGTGCCAACAGGAATATGTGCCTCTGGGTGTGTTTCTTTCTTTTTCTTGTGTTTTTGAAGAGCTTGCTCAAAATCATAATGGAATAAAATCATAATGGAATAAATACACATCATGGTTTTAAGCTTTTTTTTGTTAAAGATTGAAGAAATTGTGACAGAACATCCAGTTACAGTTACAAAAGTTGAGGAAAAAATAATTAACTCCAGTTCTAAATATGAATACATTTAATTGCTATGGCAGCCAGTTCAGAATGCTGGAAAGATTCCCTCCAGAAAGGATGCCATTCTAGGTTCTAGAATGAAAACTTATAACATATGGAACAGTCAATAATTTATTGTACACGAAAGAAGAAAGAAATTGAAAGCATAATTGACGATTTTATTTTGCTTGCAGTGATTGCTGTACACCACGTCTTTGAAGGGAAGAATTGGTCATCAAAGTGAGGCTGGTTGCTTTTTTAAATGTTCTATGGCTCACTTATTTTTAGAGGGCACAGAATATGAGCATCCAGCCTTTATTCCAGGTCCCTGATTGCTCTTGGGGTCTCTACTCAGCTTGCCATCTGCCGTCAGCAGGAGACCAAGCTCTCTTTGCAAGAGTTTCCCATTTATCCACCCTGTTCACTGTAATGACAATGACTAGGCTCTTATTATTTCACTTTTTTTGGATTGCCATTAAATGTTGAAAGAACCTTTCTGAACTCTGCAAGTACTTAATTAAAAGCACACTATCTGTGGTACACATTCTAAAGTCTGTTTACAAGTTTGTGCAACCTCTCAGAGGTGAGCAAGCATATGCCCATATATAGTCATACATTTCTTTGGGAAATGATTCTCCTCAGTTTAACCCTCGAAGGTGCTGAAATAATAAGTCTGAGATATTAAGGGCTTCCTTTATATTGCCAAAAAAAAAATCATTTTCTATGTGAGCTTGTTTAATGCCGACAGTTTACTCTGCTGTTGCCATTTCCCTGTGAAATTTTGGACGAAACAATTAGGGGAATCTGCTTCTCCAGGGAATTTGCTAATCATATATTTTCAAAATGTCCTTTCTCTTTATTCAGTCAGTTTGTTCCGACCCTAGATACCACTGGAAACCTTTTCGGTATATAATATGACAGAGAAATGGGCTTTAATTTGCTGCTTTGTTTTGTTTTGTCTTGTAGTTTTGTATTTTTTTTTTATTATTCAGTGTCTGATGCAAATAAAAGAATTCAACAATTTTTATGATGCATGCAACACCAACTTCAAGCCTCAGCAGCCATGGCAGCACAGGGGATTGTTCATTATTATAATTCCTCATAAGGCAGCACTCATTCAAGGCCTGGCACATCATGTTCCAGGCTCAGCTGGACCCTGCTACTGCCGTGAGGGAATATTCATGTTTTGTTTAGTAGCTCTATGAAACTGTTTGGAATTAAATTTGAAAGACTTGTCAACAGTTTCAAACATCAGCAAATGCAAATGCAAATCTTTACCTTTGCTTCACGCGGATGTAAACACTTGGCTCTGCTGAGCTGTTTCAAATTACAGACAGCAGCAGATCGGTTCCCAAATCACTGGCATCAAAGGAATCCTTTTGTTTATTTAGCGGCATTATAAAATGTTACAATACCTACAAACTGCCAAATATAAAATTGTTCTTGTTCTCTGATTATTCTATCATGTGTTACATAATGAAACATTTACTTACATGTTTTGCAACATAAAACATTGCAGTAACAAATTTTGTTCATGCCGACTACTGATAAAAATCAGAATACAACATCTTCTCTTTAATTTCAGGGTGCAATGATTGAGAAATGAAACAGACCAAATTACACCATGCTTTTGCATCTAATGGTTCAATCCCAATACCAATCCTATTGCTTAGATTATCACAGACAAATACTATCACCACTCATATTTGTAGCACTTGCATTACAGAAATGCATGTATTTTACATTGCAAGTGGCGTATAATGCCACAACTGATCATCTGAAGTCTGAGAGCACTCACCGTTCATCAAGAATCGTGACTTAAATCTGAATGTAATGAAAAGGTCAATTTCAAGAGAAAATCTAAATTTTACAATACTAACCTGCCACTGGCTCACCACATCATTAATCACCTTTAATAATGCTGTGCAGTATCAAAGCAAATTAATTAATGAAGCTGTTGGCATAAACTTTTATTTAGTAGTGCATACACAACTGCCCTTACATGACAGACGAATCAACCAGGGTGAGTTTGTTTACCTGCCGGGAGCTGTTGGGTTGGATTAGCTCGGAGGACGAGGAAAAAGTGGACGTCTGGAGCAGCAGGTCCGTGTAGGCACCAATGATCCTGGCTCCGTAGGTTTTGGCAGGCTTCCTCATCTCCGGCATGGTCAAGGAGGAGCTCCCGCAGAGACTCGCATCTTGGCAAGGTGGGAGCGCCATGGTTTGGGGGCAAAGGAGACAAGGAAGTTCACGAAAACCCTGTCTCAGGGGTGACGAGCACAGAAGTAAAAAACAATGATGTAAAAATGAGGTAAGAAATTATGAAAAATATGTATAAGGTATTTCCGTTAACACCTATATTACTACTAACACATTCTGGGGTAGCAGGTGGCCTAGTGGCCAGGGAGTAAACCCTTCGGTCAGAAAGTCATTTGAATCCCTGCCAGTGAGGTACACTTAAGCCAGGTACCATCCCACTGCTTTAAAATATATATTTACCTTGCATTCAGCTGGTGAAAGAGATGGAGCTGGTTCACTATGGGACCACAGAGGAGAGGGTAAGCAGCTTCAAATATCTTAACATTCACATTTATTAAGATTTGACATGGACAGAATATATTCCAAAAAGAAAAGGCAGTGCCTGTACCACTTGAGACAGCTGATGAAGCTTCAAGTCTCTCCAGCAATTCTAAGGACTTTTTCTCTGGTGCTGTAAAGTGCTCTGACTCAGACCCTCACCTGATGGTTTGGGAACAGCTGTGTACAGGACATTAAGGGAATACAGATCAGGGCCATGGAACACTGCACCAGATCAGTTCCACCTTCTCTGCAGGATATTTATACCAGGATGCAGGATCAGAGAAACTGGCAGAATTAGATACTTGTCACCCCCGAGTAACTGTCTGTTTGACCTGCTGAAATCAAGCAATCAAGAGGAACTTCTATCCTTCTAAGATTCTGAACTTGGATATGATGCACAACTTTTAACTGTTTATTATAACACAAACTGAACTCTCTGCCTCACTATATCTCACCTACTGTCTGTCATCTCCATCAACCAGCAAACTACGATTCTATTCAATCAAATGTACACATCCTCTAATGTATTTAACCCTTTATGTTTTAATCTATTAATTATTAACAGTTTTAGTAGTATAATTATTTTTTCCAAGAAAATAAAAACTTTCAGAGATTTAATGCGCAACAAACAGGTATTTTTCCTTGTCAGAAATCATTAAGCCTAGAAGCCCCGCAGAGTTCCCCACTGTTAAACTTGTAATCTTTAAAATGTAATAACATAAAAACATGGTATTATGAAGCTAAAAGGACATGTAATTATGCAACACTGAGAAGAAACCCTAAAAGCTTGCACACCACAATCATAAGCTCCAGTGTCAGTTGTCTTTTTTTGCAAGAGCCTCATAGTGAGACTAGCTTGCCAATTAAGTGCACTTCAAATGCTGCTATTATTTGATTCCTCCATGCACCTCACAGAACGGCCAAGTAATAGCACAGCAGAGAGAGCATGCAGCTGCATACTGAATACAGTGAAAATGGGAGGAAAACTTGAAATCATGTGACAGCAATATTTAGTATTCATTGACCATGCTTTTGAGGTCAACGAGTCACATTCATTTAAATTATTTCCCCTCTCTCTCATTATTGGCACAGATTACATGTTGAGTACGCTATTCCACTGATCTAGATTTTAAGGTGATGTAGGTTAGGCACTTGTCACGAAAATGGCAGAACAGCACTTGCCTGCATTGTTTCTAATCCACAGACTCGTGCGCATAGAAAGAAACTGCAGTGTGCTACAATTAGGGGAATTTAAAGGCTTCAGTCCATGTGGAATGAAATGTGAAATAGACTGAAAAACAATAATCAATTAACGTGAGTTAACATGTTTATTGATTTTGCCCCAGCTTTAACAAGCTGTGATTTGTTTGCTCCATTCGTTCAGAATCATTATTGTGACTACTCTGTAATCCTGAGGGCAGGTCTGGAGGACATTCTGCTGGTCAGGATTGATTTGGGGGCAAATCTGAGGCTGGAAAATGGAAGACTGACAGGCAATTCATTCGCAGCACTGGTAGAAAGGAAGTCTATTAAGTCATGGTGTATCTCCTGTGGGTGAGATTACAATTCAATACTTGAAGAAATTAAGCTGATATCTCCAAATCCTCTTGATATTCATTAGTTTACAAGAAGTTCTTTGTTTTCCACATACATTTGCACTTTTTTTCTTTCTCAGGTCTTAGTTGCTTTCTGCTTTGGCAGCTAAAAGAGCACCCCCAAACCCTCCCCTCCCAAACCCTCCCCCCCAAAAACCCAATGAATAATCTTTGTCAACGTCATTTGCAAAAGACACATATGCAAGAGACATATTTAATGACAGTGATTATGACTATGCAATTCAAATCACATCTGATCTGTGGGTATTGACTGAACTATTTCAAATGAAACGCTGTGTTCATAGGCAAACATACATTGATGGATTTCATTCCAATCAAATAAATGTCCATACCTATAAAAAGTTTCATGCACTCTAATTTAGAATCAACTAACCTTGACTTAGTGAATAAATAAACTATCGCAGATGAATAAATGAATGTGTATAATCAGGAAGGAGAGATTTTGTATTATTAAAATCAGTCTCTTGCAAGACCACTTTAATGACACAAAATGTAACTCGCAATGTGAAGAAGTCTCCCATTTGAATACAGTTGTCATCCGGTAGCTGCTATTTGAAATGTCTCCTAAAAATGTTTTTGAAATGTCTTTCCAGGTGATGACAGCTTTTTGGGGGCAACTAGACAGCTTAATTGCAGACCTGCTAACCGCTGGAGAAAGAATGCAAGTTTAGTGGGAAAAAGGGTTGGGAGTGGCAGGTTTAAAAGACCTGCTACTAGTTGAACATGAGTTTGTGGCTTCAGCAAAAATACACCAGTTAAAGAACTTTGCCATGGAAAGGGCTTGAGCTTATGGCACTGGACTGAGACACTGTCTGAGTAGTTAGGAACAAAATGGGACAAAACTAAATGAAAGCTGACAGGAGGGACACATTGGTGAACCTGGACTCGGTTAAACTGAAAGGTTCTCTCAAAGAAATGTTCATATTCATACAAGTACGACAAACTTCCTTACTCGCGCTGAAATTTCTTCTCTGCATTTAACCCATTCACCAAGTGAAGCAGTGGGCTGCTGCCAGCAAGGTTCCCAGGGAGCAGTGTGTGGGGATGGTGTATTATTCAAGGTATATCAGCAGTGATGTTAGCATTTGGGATTTGAACCCCCAACCTTCTGATTGCAGGGCCAACACCTGAAGCACTAGGCTATCCAGCTGAAAAAATAAAACTCAAAAAGCGTAAAACCTTGAGATGGTGAGAAAAGTCTCAGGGGTACAAGCCCCATAGGACCAAACTCTGGGAGAGCAAGAAGACCAGTTGGGATTTTGATAACATGAAGGATGAATCGCTTCCCTCAAAGTCAAACACTGGCTTTAAGGGCCTGTCCATAAGTGCGGATGATGATACTAAGAACTTTTGCTTAACCCATCCACCAGCCCTCTGGAGAGCCTGCTGAACCTTTCTCTATAACTCACAGCACCATTTGATAAAATGTTCTGCTGCAAGTACCCTTATGCTTGCCTCCTAGTTGGGAAGAGGGGTGGAATGTACCCAAAGGGGTACTCAAATGGAAATATCCCAAGGTATGTGTGCCATGTGGTGTGGTGAGTAACACAGTCACTGCCAAACAAGGGTGTGATGGTATGGGCAGGGGTAGAGCAACCCTGCAGTTTTTATCCTAGTTTTTATCACACATACCTCACAGGTGGCCACACATGCCTGAGCATTCTTCTTCATACAGGTCCACCAGTACCCCTCTGGAATCATAAGTGACAAGTTACCCTAAGATCGGCTGTGTGAGGGGGAATTTTGTCCCACAGGAGCACCTCAGCCCTGATGGAAATGGGGCTATAGATTCCTGGAAGACCCAGAGGGCATCCCTGATGGCCTTCCTTTACTGAGCCACTCCAGTGAAGTGCTGATACTTGTGTTACCATCTTACATTCATCACCTTTGCAGGCCTGGATCAGGTAGTACTTGCTTGGTTAAAAAAGAAGTCTGCTACAGCACCTGGAAAACTTTGGTCACAAAGGGTAGGCGGTAATGTTTTTTGACTGTGAGCCCCAGTAGTTGTAGTCATCCATGTTCTCACGCTTAGGTCTGGACAGGGGTAATGCCAAGCTGGAGGTTGATGGTGCTGTCATATGGCCTATGAACCAGAATTACATGGCTTTCTGTTTATAAAGTCTCAGTGTTCCAGCAGCACTTCGTGTGGACTGGTTGGACTGGATGGAGGAGAAGGAAGATGGCACGGTCATTACTTAACAAGACCTCTAACATTGGGGTCCCCAAGTAAACATAGATCACAGAAACAGTCAACCAGCAGATTATGATGTTTTAACCAGGGGAAACCCAGGATCAGGGGCAGGCTGGGGGCAGGGACCACAAATAAACAGATTAGTGCACAGAACGACAGGCCATCGATGGTGGACAAAGGCATGGCCCACCTTTAATCCCAAAATGATTTCCTAATAAGCTTACAGGGGCCTGTAAAATGACTTCCTTGCTGTACTAAAGAGTCAGTTGGATATAAAATAATTCCCTAGTTCATTACTTTAGTTTATTATTTATTATTTATTGTAGATGAGTGTGATGTAGAAAGTCCTTTTTAACCTTTCAGTGCATAACTTCACATGATTGTGTGACTGATTACGTTTCATTAAAATGTATTCTCATACTGGTGTGTTTGGAACATTCAGTAATGAACACTCTAATGCATTCTTAACTGCTGATGTAACTATGCAAGTTAATGGTGAAAACACAGCAACCACAGCTTGTGCTGTTTTACAACAACCATTATCATCCTGTCGAATGAGTCAAAGTCAAAGGAGTGACACCAATTTCGAGGCGAACATCCTTTCACTGATGAGATGTTTAGCTGCAGTCAGACAGTGTGACTGGAGAGAATATAAAACAAATCACAATATGAAGTAATAGACTGTAGAACTTTAGTGTGGAATTCTGGGACATAAGCAATATAAGCACTTTTCATATTTGTGACATTAAAGCCAAAGAACCCAAAGAAGCCAAAGAAAGTAAAGATCCACCATCACTTATTTGAAACAGTTCGCTCTGACAGAACAGTGAGATGAACTCAGGTAACCAGCTGAAGAATAAAAGAATGAATTCTGAATAAATGAATGAAAGCAACTGTGAGATGCCATTTGAAGCGAAAAATAAAGATATCATGAACATTTTTCATCCCACCTTCTTTAAAAAGTCGCTTCTGCTCAAACCATTTATAGCATTTTATTATATACGCTTTTTGAGCCAATAGTCTACTTTCCAGTTTCTGAAAGTCTGAAGAGGCTTTTTGTAGGTGCATTATGGAAGATCTTGACATGGTTTCTGATCCATTTATGGGACAGCTGAGAGGAAGTGGTCACTCTGAATGAATCCTTATGCTAGATAAATATAAAGCACATTCATATTCATGTCACAGCTAAGTCTGCAAATTCCCCAGTGTGACCAATTAGACTCATGATGCTGAGCCCACGATTCCCCTTTCTAATCATTCATCCTTCCCCAGCGGCGCAGAAGCCCAGCGGGAGGAGATACTAATACACAGCACATGCTTCCATCCAAGAGGCACAGCTTATTCATCTGCCTGGTCTAGCGCCATTCAAAACAGAACGTCTGATAAACTGGTGTCCTTTGATATCTGCAGTACACTAGAATGTGCATTAATAAACATGACTTTAAATGTCATAAAGACTTTACATTTCTTCCATTTTGCCAACTGCACTACTCTTACCCAAAATGGCAATTTAAATAAACACCAAAATGGGAAAGTTTAACCACACTTTCAGACAATAGCTGCATACACATAGGATTAATTGACAAGGAGGACATTGATATTATAGTTTAAAAATAGTTCATTAGTGAGCAAACTCTTAAACCTGGACCACAATCAATTGACTGCAGGCTGAGCAAGTTACGGGTTTTATCCTCTTCAAATTCAGATGACTGCGATCCATGTGAGAGAGAATAGAAAATACATTTTAGAACAAGCTAATGGTTGAGGGACTCTGTCATTAGATAATTTTGAAAATAGTTAAATATGAACATGCTACATACAGCAACAGTTGTTTTGGAAAAAAAACAAACAAACATGGATATAGCAGGAGTATAATGAACTCAGAAAACTGAGCATCACTGAATTTGACAGAAAATAGTAAATTATTAAGCCTGTGCTTTCTTGGGGAGGAAGGAGAAATGTACCAATGGCTGATCAAGTCTGAAACAAGTTGATATTTAGGAGTATGACACAAGGAAGTGGATTAATATATTTCATTTGAATTCATGAGAATATCAGGTTGCCTCACTTTCAGATTCAGCTGTGGTGGGTGGTAAATGTTTAAAGCTCACCTGCTCTGACAAAGGCTTTTCTTTGTGCCAGTTATTATGGCATCCCCCAATTGCACCGTCAGTTTTCCGTGAGGGCTTTTAAAAGGCCCATTACAATAGCTGCCCTGAGAACTATAAGTGGGCCAGGTTTAGTAACCTGTAGTGGCTAACTGGGAGACTTTCGCAAGAATCTTTCAGATGGGCTGAATCTTTAGGATCACCAAGAATAAGATGGATAAGAATTTTTTTTGTTACTATGCACAATTAACCATCCCCATTCTACCCTTTCCGTTAATATAAAAGTCCAAGAGAATATTAATTGTTTAGCCGTTGACTCTCAGAACAGCAGTAACACCAATATGGCAGACCTCAGTTTCTGACCAGACGACCACTGATGGATAAGAAAACTGTTTTCAACCCTGTAGTGACATTGAGGTGTTCAAACACCGCAGTGACTCTATTGTGTCTCTTATACTTGCACAGGAACAACACCCTTTGTTACGTCAGTGCCATCTCGGCCGTGCAGCTCCTCACCTGAAGTGACACTTAACTCTGGTCTAAGTGTGAGTGTGTGTTGCAGGAACGCAGGGTGATTGGGAGCTTGGCAAACCAAGGGGGAGACACGGAGCTCAAGTAACCGGCAATGGGGGTGCCAGGTTCCTAATCACGGGTCAACATGTCTGAAATCTAATCAGTCATCATGTTAAAGTGTCTGCATTGTGTGATTGGTTGGATGAGTGAGTGTGTGTGTAATTTAGCCGCAGCTGAGCCAGTCAGCCTTTGTGTGGACACTGACAGTTGAAGCCTGCTCTGGTCAGGGTTTGGGACTGGAAACGTGTGCATTGTAAAAACTCACGACGGAGATTTACACGCTCAAGATCTGAGCACGGCCTGTGTTTTGCAGACTGAGGCTGGCTGCACTCAGGGAAAGAATATGGAGACTGAATCAAGAAAGAAAAATGCATCCACGTTGGGGTTCTCATGCAGAGAATCTCTCTGCAGATGGACTTTTAGTTTGATTATAGTGATGCACGTTAAGTGTGTGTGGTTTGTTTTGTGTTTCTCAATTAAAGAACTGTGTTAATTGAAGAACTTTTCCTGTTCCTGTCCTTTCTAGAGAAGTGATAATGACATGGAAACTTCATTTCCACGATGTGAAGGAAAATGGACAGTAATGTAATAGTGCATGTACTGTTGTTTCATTCCAAGTCATTCTGGGGCATTTTATTTGTCATCCATTCTCAAGTAATTATTCATTTATTTACAAATTATATTTCCAAGTGGTATAAAATGGCCCAAAAAGTGTGTACATGTGTTGTTGCTTAATAAGAAGTCAAATAGAGCGGGGTTCATTATTCTGGGATTAATTGAATACAATTAAATTGTTGCAATCCACATGACACTTTGAGCAAACAGTTGCATCTTTAAATAACATAGATGTCAGACAATTGTCAGTATTTGTTATGTCTTCCTTTTTGCTTTAATGACAGTGTGCACTTGAACTGGCATGAGTTTCACAAGTGAAATCTGATGATCCTTGTTAGAAGTGTGTTTTGGGACAAGGATTTTCTGTCACATTCAACTGCTCAATTATATTTATTGCATCATAATTGCACAAATTTATTGGTGTCTTGGATTTTTTTTGCACATATCTGCTACAGTACCGGTCAGTACTGTATATGCCGTGAATGTAGCCAGTGTCAATTTGCACTGTCTTGTCTTGTCATGTCTTGTTAAATTATATTGTTGCTCTTGTGTTATGATGTGTTTGCACATGTGTCTTGTTCTTTTCTGCTCTGTTCTGCTCTGTTTCACCATGGTCCTGGAGGAACGTTGTTTCATTTTTACTATGTACCATGCATAAGGTAGAAATGACAATAAAAACCTACTTGAATTGACTGGATTTGATTATTCTGTTGAAGTTTGATTTGTTTTCGAAAAGATTCAAATGAAACCAAAGCGGTTCTGCTCTATTATCAGCATGTAGTTTCTGTACAGGTGGCCGAATCCACAGTAGGCAAAACACCCCCAGATTTCAATGATCACATTCCCGTGCTACACTGTTGAGTGGTTACACTTTAGTATCAGAAGGTTTTAGCCCATAAACCGCTGTTTTGTCTTGTTTACCTTTTTGAGAACTGGTTTATAGACAGCTATTGTCGAGCCTTCTTTGGACCATAGCTTTTCTGATTGGACTCTCTTGCTCTCAGCACATTCTGTATCTGTGCAGCAGTTTCTGTCTTGTCTCTGATTAAACAAAGCTTGTAATGTATTGATCTACCGATGGTGGACTCACTTTGATCTGCTTCATGTGTGTCAACTACAAATGACCCAGGCTTGGCGAAGCATTTTGGAGTGCCATGATTTAACCCTGAGAAAAGTCTCGTTTTGCTTGGACACATTCACTTTATTCTGATGCCGTGTTTCTAAAAATGCTACATTTTGTGGTATGTTCTGCTGAAAACCTAAAGTGCACTCCTATGTGTAATACATCAAAAACATCGGCAACTATATTAACTTGAACTTGTGTTAAAAATCTGATGAGAAGCCATGAGTATATACCACCCAAGCATGTGTTCCATTGGAAAGAATGGCTCTAAAAAAATCTGACCTTTTGTACAAAGGAACTGACATGGTCATTGTCACAAGTGTGCTTACTTGCATATTCAGTGATGCCAAATATCATTACATAATAAAAGGTTTGTGATGAAAAGCACTATTCTATTTGAAAGAGAGAAGCACTTTCAGAAGTGCCCTCCACTGTATGAAATATTGATTCTCTTTAATAAAATGAATGAGACATTCCGCTGTTATAACTGCAGCGAAGATTTACAGCTCATATGCCCACTGCGTAGACTTAAATGAGAACAAGACAAATGCCGGTGTGCATGTGTGGCCTGCACAAAACGTAAGGCTTTAATGAGAAAAGATGTGTTTTACAGCCTCGGCAGCACATGTCCATATCACTTTGGCCTAATATGAAAAGCAGGCTTGTGGAGCGAGCACTCTGGACGGCAATTCAAAATGTTTGTCCATGAATATCCTTTCAGAAAGAAATAAATTAACATGTTAAAAAGCAGACCAGAACGTGGGCTGTTTTAGTCATTTAGAGGCCCAAGGTGCTCCGAGGCGGAAATGAATCAGTCTTGAGACTTGAGTGAGACATCTTTTAGCTTTATAGAAGACTCTGTTTGATTTACACGCAAGAGGGATAGAAATCCTTCATTTTCTTCGAGGACTTGAAAAGCGTAACGAGCTGTGGTAAAATAAGCATTTTAGAAACCTTTTTTTTCCTTTTACATTACGTGTGACATTGGTGGGACGCTTGCTTTCGTGTAAACAACGATTGCAACAACAATAAAGACAAAACACCACAACATTTACAAACATGACTGGTCAACTCATTGATTTCTCGTATTTTTTCTTTTTCCTACATTTCAGCTCACGTTAAAGAATGCATGCTCACGTTATGAAAATTACAACTGAACACATCACATTTCTCAGAAAACAAGACTTCTTATCAACATTTAAATACAGGTTTTCCGTTTACTTCGCCGATTCTTATGATCACGGGTCCACACTGTGAAAGGCTGCAGAAAAGCGAGTAGCATTCATCCACGTTCCTTTGTGAAGGTTTCAATCTGAGATGTGAACAGAATACTGATCTCGGGTCAGTTCAGAGGTCAGTGGCACCCTCAGCTGCTGTGGAGTTCAGGTCTTAGAGGGGGAACAGGGCAAAGTGATGAAGGAGAAACTGCAGAGATCTTATCTCTCTGTAGTCTGCAGTCAGGTGATGTGTCTTTGTGTGTCTGTGTGTGTGGTTTTCAAGGCTTTGAAAAAATAAACCCAGATTCAGTAAGTGTCTCATACAGTTACACAGAAAACTTTTCATCATGTCGCTCTTGTATGAGGTGGAGGGGGTAATAAGCGAATCACATGATGCAGCTGTAATTTTCTTTGGCTGCTAGATGCATTCACCTTCTTGGAATCCACAATCGTATTATGTATCACATTACATTCATAAAATATATTAGGATCTCTTTTTTTGCCAGACATTTTCTAAACTCATGTTTGAAGGGATAAGAACTGACTGTACTAAAATGGCAGGAAATAGATGAGTCATCATTGTAAGAGTCCTTCGCGAGCGATTGTTTGAAACTTTGTCTCGGAGACCAGGGTTTGATGGACAGAATGAAAGGAAAAGGAACAGTTCAGCTAGCCTTGCTTCACTCTTGAGATTTTATACCACTAATTATACGCTAGATTAGAGCCCAGGGAACTCGATGTGCTCGAAGTTGAGTGCCATTCTCAAGATTGACAGCAAGCTTGGATGGCTGCGACTCCAACCCCTTAAATTCGTGGTGGTCTGCCGGAAGGTGGGAGCCAGTTTCCTGCAGTACGCTCCATTCCTCCTCTAGGCTATTCTCCTGCTCTTCCTCTGTCCTTCCTCTCTTCCTCCTTACGAAGGAGATGCCAGTCATCTTGGCCTGCTCCAGGCTCTTCCTCCTGAAGACCTCCTTGTGTCCCTGTAATAGCAGAAAAAGCAACAGTTTTTTGTTAATAGTCTTGGACTTGGCAAGTAAAACCTGCTCTTGGACTGGCTGCACGTTCTGTCCCAGACCATTCTACCATATGGTCAGGTTTTGAGGGAGCTCAGTGTGTGTTGAGCAGACTCCTGCCTTGGTGTGGAATTGATTAAGTCATGCACGGTGCCCAAGACTTTATCTGTCTTCGCTGGTTGCAGTATTGCCTATTACGGTAGTGCCTGATTCCTAGAATGCAGTGCCTACAGGGCATGATACTATAAAAATGAGCTGGTTTGTACACTCTGGGCCATTCATGTCATTGCCGAGGTATCATTTGCATTACACATATCCTGCCACTGCATTTCGTGTAATAAAACAGTCCGCTACTTCCCAATCTACGACCACATCAGGGATACTGTCATTTCAGGCGACTACCACAGTCAACAATTTACTTCAGGCACACCGACAGCTGAAACCAAACGAGTTTACTTTTAGACTGTTTCCATTCATTGGATAAACTGATCTGCAACCTATTAAAAGTCTGTGGGTTTTGTTGTGGGTTTTCTCTCCACACAGATCTAATTCAATTACAGAGGGAAAAAAACAAACAAAAAAGGGAAATAAATAAATAAATAAATAAATAAATAGAGATTTTTGTGTGCTCTGCAAGGCCTTCATGTCTGACCCGAAGATTGCTTGCTTGTTTCTGCTGGTCTGCTTTATACATTTGGTTCCCCTGAAACAAACTGACAACACTCTGGCATAACACTCTCTATTGACGTCCACACCGACTATGTGCTATTGATCGGAATACTTGTACAGCTGCCCTGTGTTGACACATAGATGGAGCTACTTTGTTATAATAAGCATGCTTGATTCAATCTCTGCACCTGCTGGGATATTATCTAGGGTAATTTGGGTCTTTTTAAGTTTGTGAACTCTTAATAATGAAGTGACAGATCTAAACAGTCAAAACTATACTTTCTCATATGGGTGGGCGAATAATGTTGGTCTCACAAATTTAACCTCTTTAAAAATAATTTCACAATGACCTGAACTCCTTTAACTTTATTTGTTAAGTATTTATAATTAACGACTCGAATATTTCCTTAAGATAATAAAGCATAATACTAATTATCTGATGATTTTGTTCAATTTGAGGACAACCAAAAATCTAACCCAATAATCCAAGTTAAGAAAGTATAATTGGTGACCGAGTTCTGAAGGCTGTCTAAAGAAATGTAATTCCTTTTAAAAATGTCATTCGGTTTTGAGGACTTCATTTAGACCTGCCCAGTAGTGATGGGTTGTTCTTGAACAATTCGTTCATTTTGAACAAATCTTTAACGTGACTCGGGAACTATGAGTCGCCTCGTATGAGTGATTCGTTCAGTCGCGCATGCGCATTTGCACTACATCCTATAGTTTCTGTATTGGAATTATTGAGT
>JBBMFX010254474.1:0-19892 GCA_037832545.1 Rhabdalestes septentrionalis | reverse complement strand
ATTTTCATATGGCCACGCCCACTGGCCGCCATTTTGGCTAGACCGCAAAACCTACAAAAGTTAACTTGTCCCAGGGCATTTCTCCAAATCACGCCAAATTTGGTATATATCATCTACTTTGACGGACGCAAAAAGTTACTGAAGCAGATTTTTTATTTATACAATCGCTTTGATGTTATGCATGAATACGTATGGAGTGGGAGTTGCCTATTTTTACTCTGAAGCCAATATCTTCAAAGGTCAACATCGTAGCATAACCAAACTTGGGTCACACACCACACACAAGAAGTTTTGGACATCAGCAAAAGATGGCACATGTTCACCACAGGTTGGTGCTGTAACAACGCTAATTACATTTTTGCTCATATCTTGTTAACCGGGTCACGTCAACTAAAAATTCTTGATGTGTCATATATCTTGGATGACCCTTCATATCATCTATATGGTCCTGCCCACATGGCCACGCCCACTTCCCACCATTATTTACTGCCATTGTAACATGGCCATTTATAATTTTGCCTTTATATCCTAAACCAAATGGGATAAATTTGAAATTCTTTCACTGGCTTATCTCATGGCACCATGTGATTCTAATGTATATGGCCACGCCCATTTCCGCACGCCATTTTTTTCATCCATTTTGAAAAAACCTCAAAACCTTCATAAGCCATCTACTTGACGGACGTTGCTCGAAATTTGATACACATGATCTCCCTAATAAGCTAACCAAACGACTCAAGCGGATTTTTGTTTATCAAACCGCTTTTGGTTGTACACGCCAATCAATTCCCTGGGTCAATATCTTCACAGAACAACATCATAACATCATCAAACTCGGTATTCTTCATGTACACGTAATATTTTGGACACTTGCAGAAGATGGCATTCCACATTTCTATATCTTAAAAACCAGTGATTCATTAAAAACCAGTGATTCATTAAAGCGGGCAGGGTCTATTCGCTCTGAAATTTCCAAATATAAATTACCGTCCAGAGCGTACACTAAACAAGTTATAAGAAAATCCTTTGCCACACTGGCCTGTAGTCCAGGCTACACCTCAAAAACAGATTTGGCACATGTCAACCACTAGGTGGCGCTGTCACAGGCCAAGTTTATTTCTTGTAAATATCTCCTTACAGTCATGAGCTATATTTACAAATCCTTCCATTTCTTATTCTCTGGAACCTCCTGCCTCAAATGTATTTCTCTGATTTCCATATGGCCACGCCCACTGGCCTCCATTTTGGCTAGACCTAATTTGGTATAAATCATCTACTTTGACGGCCGCAAAAAGTTACTGAAGCGGATATTTGATTTTTGCTATCGTTTTGATGTTACGCATGAATACGTATGGGTGAGAGTGGACATTAGCAAAGGATGGCACATGTTTACCACTAGGTGGCGCTGTAACAACGCTAATAACATTTTTGCTCATATCTCGTTTACCAGGTCACGAAAACTCAAAATTCGTCATGCATCTTATACCTTGGATGAGCCTCAATATGATCTATGTTACCGACCACATGGCCACACCCACTCCCACCATTATTCACTGCCATTGTAATTTCAATTTCTTTTTCTTCCCAAAATAAAACCCCGACTGCAGCCTAGACCGAACGCGCCAAGAGGTCTGTGTATCAGATCGCAAATCCTTGAAGTGACACATGTCCACAACTAGGTGGCACTGTCACAGGTCAAGTAACTTTTTTGTTAATATCTCTTCACAGTCAAGAGCTATATTTACAATTCCTTCAAGTTCTTATTCTCTGGAACGTCCTGCCACGAATGTATATCTCCGATATCCATATATCCAAATCACACCAAATTTTGTATATATCATCTACGTTGACAGATGCAAAAAGTTACTGAAGGGGATTTTTGATTTATGCAATCGTTTTGATGTTACGCATGAATATGTAGGAGTGGGAGTAGCCTATTTTTACTCTGAAGCCAATATCTTCAAAGGTCAACATTGTAACATAAACAAACTTTGGTCACACACATCAGCAAAAGATGGCACATAATCACCACTAAGTGGCGCTGTAACATTACATTTTTGCTCATATCTCGTTAACTGGGTCACATAAACTCAACATTCTTCATCTGTCTTTTACCTTGGATGACCCTTCATATCATCTAAATGGTCACGCCCATTTCACGCCATTATTCACTGCCATTGTAATATGTCTATTTGTCATTTCTCCTATATCTCCTAAACCATTTTGGATAAATTTCTCATTCTTTCACAGGCTAATCTCATGGCACCATGTGACTGTAATGTATATGGCTACGCCCATTTCAGGCTGCCAAATTTTCGCACCATTTTAAATAAACTTCAAAACCTTTATAATCCATCTACTCCAAGGTCGTTGCTCGAAATCTAATGAAATCTAGTACACGTCAGCTCCATAGTAAGCCATCTGTAAAACTGATTAAACCTGTGTCTCTTTCTCACACTTAATGTGTTTGTCCAATGTGCCCATGGTCGTCAGCGCTCACGTAGCTTGGCCCCCGTTAATAACCGCTTGCGTGTCTAGTTGAATTTGTAAAAAAAAAATTATGAAAGTTTTTTTAATGAATTTGAGAAGCTGAATGTTTTTATATTTAATCTTTAATGTTGCAATTAGGATTGAAATAGACCAAGCATGTTTGTATTCAACTGCATAAATTCAAAATGTTTTAAAAATTCAAATACTTTTGTCACTAATTTACTTCAATGGAATATCCTAATTTGACAGAATGTCTTAAATAATGTCATGTCTTAAAGACCCCAAATTTGTGCGAAAAGCTGTTTTAAGATTCTGGATCTAGTGTTTACCATTCTGTTGAAAATAGAATATTATTGTTTGTACACAGGTGTGACAAAGATAATATGAACACCAAAATATATGTCATCACACTGGGGCTTGTACAACATTCAAGTGAAATAGAATTATTTTCCTATATTGCAGTTTTACAGTGAACAAAATAAGTATGTAACATTTTCTTGCTGATTTGCCTAGGTCCTTCAGTTTAAACAACCAGGTATCGTTGTGATGCAGTCATATATATGTCGCTTCAAATGTTTATCAATTTTGTTTGAGTTTAGAATGTCCTAGCATGAGATCACTTCTAATTGAAGAATTTGCCTCTGTAAGATGTTTTTTTTTTTTTAATCTTGAACTTGTCAGATCTTTACTTTGGACTAAAGATAATATATAATACATGCCTGAATCATGCTATGATAAAATGAAACAAATTTGTTACCCCAAAGTATATCGTCAAAATCTCTTCATAGGAGGATAAGTCGGAATTAGCAGGACCTTGCAGGATCAAAGTGGACACAAGTAGCATAAAGGAGGATGACAACCTCTACAGTGAAGATGAAGAAAATGGTACTGATGAAGAGCCATACAAATACATGACTAAAACTGCTGAGCCAACTACAGAAAGTCCTTGCCTAGAGAATGTGAAGGAGAAGCCATATGAGGAGCAGAACAAGGGCTTGTCAGGGTAGGTGGAAATCTGAAACACAAGACATTACCAGATGTCTATGTTGACCTTTTGGATTGTATGTTAAGTTGAAAAGGGAGTTAAAATTTTTTAAATTATTTTGATGAGTAGTTGGGTTATTTAAGTTAAATAAGACCAAAAATGAATTTTCCAAGAGATTTCAAAATGTTTTTGGGGAACAAAGATAAACTAGATATGAACCTTTTAAAAGACTGTGATATATTACAAATAAATGTGTAAGAAAGTGGATATTATCACTTCACAGGAAACTATAAAACAATAGTATATTGCAGTTTATCAAACTAAATATTGTGAAATATAATCAGACACACCTTATTAATCTTAGAAAGGTATTTATAGGTTTAGTAAGTGTCACAGAAATTATGAACCGTACCGTGTACCTGTGTAGCATAAAGGATAAACCCTGTTGCGTAGAACACAGAGTGAGTAGATGTTTTACACATTTTATTCTAAGAGTGCTTTACATAGAGTAAAGATTTCCACCAGAGCAAATATTCTCACCTGAGAATGAAGACTGAGCAAATACCATCTGCTTACCTGAGCCTTTTATTCTGTATGACATGCTAATTTCTGGTTCCTTCTGCATGTCATGTGATCTGTGTGTGACAGTAAGTGAGTGAGAGCATGAAAGTCACCAAGCTATGCAGGATTCCAGCCCTCTGTAACTGCATTTCAACACTCTCGATCTCTACAAAAGTGCATATATCAGCAGCTACTGAGGAATTGAAAGTATAAAACATTAGTAAAGAAGGCCCATGTTAACTTTAGGTCTGGGTTAACAGTGCTAGCATATTAATATTTTGATGTCAAATGTTACTTAAATTTGACATCATAAAGTTAATAATTTTACAGGTCTCTCTCTCTTCCTTACTTTTTATTTTCTTTTTGTTTTTTGTGCAAGAGAATGAGTTTCAAATGTGAATGGACCTTTCAGTTGTAGAAAACGATTGTTTTCTCCACTTCAATTGGCTTCGACAGCTTTGTTTGCCCCTGCTTTTTGCTTGTGCTTTCATATCTTGCCATTTAGAGTTTGGTTGACTGAGCTATTAGCATTAAGTTTGGACCTTGACTTCAGAGTGACTTTGTAATATTTGCTTTGTTTTTTATAAAACTGAGTTAATGTTACTGACTGCCTGTTGTTTAAGTGCATTTGTGTTTGCTTCTGGACTAGACTGGCATAATTGTAGTCTTCTGGTTTGTGACATGCTCCTCTGTGTTAATGTGTTGGTGATTTGTTCTGTTGGTTTGGATCTGAATTACTTTTTCCAAGTGTTAATACTGCACTTTTTATGTGGAGAATTAATGATGATTGACTTGATATTGTTTATCTTCAGTTCACTTCTTTTTGGATAACTATTGCCACAGTTTTGTTGCTTGTTGAAGCTTCCAACACATGCCAGTTGAACATCATATTATAATACTCAAAACAGCCAGCTATAACTTGATTTTGGTACTCAAAAACCAGGGTCCTGCCTAGCACCTTCCAAACTGTTTCTGCGTCTTCTGGGGGAGAAGAACTTAATAAAGATATTTTTCTGAAAGACGACATAACATATATGTGAATCAGCAGTTATCACAGCTGCAGTAGTGGACTGTCTACTGTGTTTAAATTTGCTTGCTCCTCTGCTGTTTATTGTAATTGTGAAATGCCCTGTGTTTCCAGTCCTGGAGGCCTACATGTATGTCACACTTGAGAATTGTCCAAAATATCATTAGCATTTAATTCAATTCTAATGACCTACAAGCATGTCCTTAATGAGCTGAATCTTGCATTTTACTGTCAGTGCTATTCAAACATTTTATCATGTAGTTAAATTTTTCCTTGAACTCCATTCCATTAGCATCCACTACTGACATGAGCTTGTACAGATTAGTGATTATTTTGCATTATAAACCATGTCATTTGCATTATAAACCATGTCATTTGCATTATAAAACATGTCTCTGCAAGTCATTATGAAACTGTGTTTTGCAGTCTAAATGTTCTGGCCAGGTTGCTATAACAACTTCATTCAAAATAAAAAAAATTAATAAAACATGAAAAATGAAATAGAGGAAACCACAACATAATCTCAGTATTGTACATGTGTTTTTAGTTATGAATATAAGTTTATACATGTAACCGTAATTTTTACTATTGATATATTGTTGTAGACCTTATAAAATAATTTGGATATAATTTGAACTACAGTAACAAAATACTGAAAGCATATCATTAGTAATGAAATTTATTTTTTAAGGATAATTTGAAAATGTGTATAAATGTGTAATATTCATTCTGACAAATAATCAAAGCTTCTAAAATGCTATTCAGCAAAAAATACTTTACATCTTTGCTCAATTTACACACACCAAAGATTAATATTATTTATCTGGCTAAAAATAGCTGTGTACTGTTTGTATCTTAAAAGTGTAGCATGGCTCACAATATTACATCAAACCAATGACCTGTAATTAAATGAGCATTTATTGTCTATGTTCTATGTAAGTATATACACATTCACTGGCCACGTTATATCATATATATGTATCTTGGCCATTTTATAATGTATCTCTG
Source organism: Rhabdalestes septentrionalis (assembly GCA_037832545.1). Taxonomy (NCBI): domain Eukaryota; kingdom Metazoa; phylum Chordata; class Actinopteri; order Characiformes; family Alestidae; genus Rhabdalestes; species Rhabdalestes septentrionalis. Next base: position 13,821 of record JBBMFX010254474.1, on the reverse strand, counting down.
TATCTCCCTGAATCTTATAGCCCTATTCATCTTAAGTATGCCTCCCTACCGTAGTGGTCCACATTGTTGTTGGAAAAAAAGTTTTTATTAGTCATCATAGTCTATGGGTGCCCAAATGGGCTGATGTTTGGTGATTCCCCAGCTCAAACACAACCCATGATAATTGTTGGGTTTAGTGGATGTATTTTAGGAGAAGAAACTGCTAGGCTATCAACCTGTACTGGACACTGGCTGCCCTGGATTGAATTTGGGTCCCCTCTTCTATTCTTTCATCAGTAATCCTTCTCAAAAGTATTTTCTAAACTCAAAGCTTAAACAGCTTTGCTGGGAACCATTCTGTGTAACAACCTTACATATACACAAACACTAACATCCCCCAATCATCTCAGTTTTACTAATATTGTTGCTTCTTAAATGTACTTCATAAAGTTAGAGTATCAGCTAAAACATTAAAACTGACTAATATTTTGTAGGTCCCACTTGTGCCATCCAAAAAGCCTATGAATGAGTACTACTGGAATTTATTTCCAAGATGTTAGCAGCAAGTTTTTTAAGTGCTTCTAGATCTAGAAGTCAACACACTGACCTCCGTGTCATGACTCACCTGGTCCCAAAGAAGGACGTAAACTGCTTAATGAATGATGATAGAATTATGATAGAATTGTGAAAGAACATACCAAGTGTGAGCACTCCAAACAGTTTGGATAATCAGAGTGCCTGTGCTGACCCTGGTGCACCATGAACTTTGCAGCATGATGCACTAATGGAAGTTGGGAGAACAAGATGTAATGCTCTGGGAAATACTCGGCTTGGAAATTTTAGGACCTGGCATTCGTGTGGATGTTGACAACCTACTTAAACATTGTGCAAGCCCTTTAAAAACTGTTCAGAAATAGTTTGAGAATCATGACAAAGACTTGGCACAGTATTGACATGGTTCTACACAGTACAGCTTCAGAAGTCTAATGGAGTCTTTATTTCGATGGATCGGAACACTTAAGGGAAGGCTGCTTAAGGGAAACCTACACAAAATTAGGCAGATGATTTTAAAGTTTTGTATGATCTGTGTGTGCGTGTGCACGTGCGGGTGCATGCAGTTAGACTTTCGGGACTGTAGACAGAAACACATTGCCTGATGTAGTACTTTGCTAAGCCTAGCTTTGCAGCTTGCACTCCCCTCCCTTGCATGTATGCAGGGCTGGTACAAAGTCTTAAACTGTATCAGTAATGTTACATTTCATCTCCCAACATCTCCCAAGATTTTTTCAATCAAATATGAAATACGTTTAGATCAACAGGCTTTTTCTTGGGATTTTTTGCTGGCTGATGACCCCATAGACCCCTGATATTCTAAAGAATATGTCTTAGTGACTGGTTTGTAAATGACAGGAAAAGAGAATGACCCAGTCACTTTTTTTTGGTTAGGTGGGATGGGTTTTGTTCTGCTATATTCTGGGGCAGGCCTAGTGCAAGGAAGTGCTGAACTGTCTTTCTTGCAGGGATGACAGCAGTCAGGAGTGGGAGGAGGGGGAAGAGTTTGAGTGTTACCCCCCTGGCATGAAGGTGCAGGTGAGGTATGGGCGAGGCCGCAATCAGAAGATATACGATGCCACTGTGAAAGAGTCAGACCTGGAGGGGGGAGAGGTGCTCTACCTGGTGCACTACTGTGGCTGGAATGTCAGGTAAGGCAGGACCCTGGCAACTCCCATATTTCCATATTTCAAAAGGTTAGAATGAGGTAGATAGGCTCCCCCTGCAATGATGATGTGAGTTTTATTGTGGCCATCTAAAGGTTGATGAAAGAAGGCAGGTGTTTGTTTGATGTTTAATTGAAGTGGCATTGACATTTTGAGAGCCCATGGGCTGAATTTTGAGGCTATTGCATGTCACAATAATGGTGATGACTAATTTACACTGAAAAATAAGATAGGCAGGTTGACTGGGTGTTCGTTCTAAATGTCAGGAAGACTGAGGTGGGAGGGTGACATCTCACAGTTGTAATCTTATCACACTGAAATATCTTTTTTGTGCATGTCCGTGTAATGCACTGATAAAAATAAAGGTTCCTACATTGTTCTGTTGAATAGACAAACAGGAAACACATTAAACTGGTATGGTGAGTTAACTTATTTGCCAAATGTACACAAATTGCCTAATTTAGGTTCTTTATATTGCTCATTTACACTTTAAAACTGGTTGGCGTACAGGTTCTGTAGAACACCAAATACGGTTGTTCTAGGCCATTGGTGTAAATAACTGTTTTCAGTAAATTATTAAGCATTTATTTACTGAGTGTATGTGGTTGCTCTGAGTTATGATCTATCACTGCATAGATTGTTTTCCCCTTTTGGGACTACTTTGCCAGTCAACAAATTAATATTTCTTGCTGTCATTCATGTTAAGTGGACTCAATAATTTGCATCGAGTTTTGGCACAATTATGCAGAATGAGTAGAACATTGGAACAGGTCTCCTCTTGTAAGGCATATAAAGCAAACAATTGAACATGTTGAGATCTGTGACAAGTATAAGTGTTGAATACCATTTTAGAGGTACCTGTTTGTCCTTGTGTTACTGTTCTATCAGCTAAATCTTAGGGTGGGATATTTACATGATTGCCTTTTTCTGTCAGGTATGATGAATGGATCAAAGCTGACAAGATTGTGCGACCAGCTAATAAGAATGTTCCCAAAATAAAGCATCGAAAGAAAATAAAGGTTAGCTGTAGAACCATTTGTTTTCTGCTCCTTATTATAGAAAATCTTTTCTAGTATTAGAAAATGTTTGATTGTTTTATTGGAAATGTGTAATTTTTGTTTTGCAGAACAAAGCTGAAAGAGAGAGAGAACGAATAGAGAAGTTAAATGAAAGAGACAGCCTTTCTCCCTGCAGTAATCGCATCAACAGATCCTCTAAACCGAGCTCTGACGATTGTGTTTGTCCAAAGATGGAGGAATTGGATGATAAAGGGGGGCAGCAAACTATGGTCAAATCTGTCCCTAATCTCAATGGACTCCAGGGTAAATTGAGAGAAATAGGCAATTTTATAGCTGCAGTTAATTGGTTATATTTGACTAGCATTGTCACAGTGACAAACATTAGTGTTAATGAACCTGATGGCAGTCTAAGATATAATATGCAATAGTTGTTTAAAACCTGACTGATGCCCATATATTCATGTTGAGTTCAGGATTCAAAGAGAATATTGTCAGGCTGCAAACTACCATTTCTGTCATAATCTGTGCTTGAAGTGGGAAAAGTGGGCTCCGTCGGATCAGTTTCAGTTATTACCGGAACACAGAAAAAAGTGGCGGAACCCAAAAGATGAAAATACAGAAGTTCCAGAACTGCGTTCCCCTGCGTTCCGGCCCACTTCAAGCACTGGTCATGATTAAAGCTCAAGTCTGATAGTTAATGTTTAATCATACTTATTTATATATCCCTTACAGTGTTCAACAGCTCTACAGATGATAGTGAGCATGAGGAGTATGATGAAGGTGACCACAGTGACAAGGGTCTTGGAGGTTGTCCAACCTTTGAAAGAGGAGGTACTCCAGAACACCATCACATACTTCCACACTGGGAGAGCAGGTCACCCACTGAAGGCATTGAGGCTTCACCGAACTTGAGCCAAAGTGAGGAACCAGCCAACCAAGACAGCACTGACACAAACAAACAAAAGGGTCAGTTTGAGAATGAGGGTGAAATACCCAGTACCAGGAGGAGAAAACCTGAAGGGCCAGCTGAACGCACTGCAAAACATCAATGTAAAAGCAAAACCAGAGGCAGTAGAGTAGCTGAATGGCTCCCCAGCAGTTCACCCAAGAAGCTGGTCGAAACAAGTGTGGGTCCTGGGGATGCCCAAAGAGGCCAATCCAGCAGCAGCTCTGAAGATGAGGGTGATCCTCAAACCTCATCTTTGACTCAGGTCAAAGAGGAGCCACAATTACATCCTAAAATCAAAGGTTCACCCTCGAAGAAGTACAATGGTCTGATGGAAAAGACCAAGGGTGGGCGGTCCTCAGGATTCTGGGAAATCCCAGAGAAACGAGCCAAAATGGCTGCTGGGATGGATGAACGAGCTCCTAGCTGCCGTGCCAAAGGCCAGAAGGACGTGTGGTCTAGCATCCAGGCCCAGTGGCCTAAGAAGACTCTGAAAGAATTGTTTTCAGATTCAGACACAGAGGCTGCCAACTCTCCTCCCCCAGCAGTGCAAGCCCTGGATGAGCCTCGCTCAGAGACCAGTCAGCAGGAGGAACCGGTCGAGGAACTACAAGAGTTTCAACAAGGGAAGAGCCAGGAATATCCCAGTAGTGGGAGCAACTCTGTACTCAACACTCCGCCCACCACACCTGAGTCCACAGAAGCACTGGCAGAGATGCGCTCATCATGCTCCCCACCCCCTCAGAGCTCTATCCAGACCTCCTGCTTCCCGGCTGAGTCCTCACCAGCCAGATCTCTGACAGGGGAATGTGTTGGTGGTCGCAGCGAGTCAGATAACAGCATGGTTGAGGTGGAGAGTGTGGGCTGTGAGCTTCAGGAGTTGAATCAGGAAGAAACAGCAGCATCCTCCTCCAACGCCTTCGATGGAAACCTGTCTAGCAATAGCAACTGCAGCTTGACTCTGAGTAGCACCAATCAGCAGGAAAGTGAACAAAAAGTGGAAGGTAGGCAGTATTTTAAAATTTAATTAAAATACAATAGCCAGTTCTCTTTCTACTCACACTCGTCGTCCCTACATTCTAATTGAAGCATTTCTCTCTAACTACCACTTCAACTATAAAATTATTTTGTGACAAGAAAGATCTGCCCAATAGATCCAAATAGCATCTTAATAGTGGGGGTCTTATGGTGGTAATTTGTCATTGATTGAAATGGTAGAGGGCCACTAAGAGTAGAACAAGGTAGGTTACCTTAATAAACTAGCATCTAGGGTAGGATTAGTTGGTTTGTAAATTATGAAGTTTTACATTTTCTCTTTCAGAGCTAATCCTTTTCATAAGTCAAGATTATAAGATTTTCACATTCAGTTGTTGTAACCTCCTTGACTTACAATTTTCTTGCCAATTGGGCAGACACATCTATTTGTCAAAAGCGGACAAAAGAATCTCAAGGAGCTGGAACATCAAAGAAACTCAAGCGAAATCACAAGACCCTAAGCTTGCATCCCAGAAAGAACCAAAAAACAGGTAAAATTATTGGTCTTCTTGTTGTTGCCATTGTTAATGTCTTTTAGTTTGCTGGCTGTTTTTACCCAAAAATGTTTTTGACAGTTCCTTGTGTTTTGTCCAATTCTCATCATTATTAGTCAGTAGATAAAAAACTTTATCTAATTTAACTGTAACAGTTTAGTGAATTAATGTATAGATGAGTCCTTACAGAAGTGGTTTGGAAAATAATTCTAATTTACAAAATTTCCATAGCCTACACGTTTGGAGAGGCATTCATTCACAGGCTTCAGTGACCTAAAAACTCTTTTTCTCACTCTCTAGCCAACAGCAGTGACAGTGAGGACCAGGCTATCAGTGAGGGCACAGCCAAATCATCCACATGCAAGAGCAACACAGCTGAAATGAAAGCCATCAACTCACCTAAATACTCTAGTCGGATACCCCTACCCCAAAAATACCAGAAACACAGCGACTCTGAACAACTGCAGCCCAAAGAGCAGCATAGCAACAGCCGGGGAGCCCGCATTTATAAGTGGAGTTTTCAGATGTGTGAGTGCCATATGTGGTTCAGATACTAACAGTTCACATAGCTTACAAATCTTTTTTATATTGTTGTTACATTGTTTTAATGATTTATTGATTTAAATTTCTTGCCTCGTTTCATTTTCAAACCTGTTTTTCCAGCGGATCTGGAAAATATGAATAGCCTTGAGCGGATAGCATTCCTTCAGGAGAAACTGCAGGACATCAGGAATCACTATCTCTTACTTAAATCCGAAGTGGCCTCCATTGACAGGAGACGAAAGCGAATGAAAAAAAAGGAGCGAGAAAGTAAGTTTTAAATTACTATATCCGGTATTACTATATAATGGTAGATTCGTATTAAGAAATATATGTAGTGTTATTTGGAAAGGGACACAGTTTGCTCTATCAATGTGTTCCTGCTTTGAAATTAAACATTTGCTTTAAGAGAAATTTGTAGTTTAATTATTTAAAACTTTTGAGAACCGGGTGAATAAGTTATAAAAGTAATGAAAGAAATTAACATATTTGGTGTCAACTACATTTGATCAACTATATTAGCTTGCCTGTAATCTGCAACTCAAAGATATCATCAGACAAGTATCTCATCTGGTTGCACTAGTGCTGTCATGTTGTTTTGGATGCTGTTGAACATGAGCCAACAATGTCTTGAACCTATAACTGCATTACCCCAATCCTGAACCAGAAAAATATGGGACAATATTTAAAAGCTAAACAGTAAAACTAGGCTTTTAATCTCTTGTAGACACTATGAACCCAAGATAATTATTGTTTGGTCAGCTTCATTTCATTTGTTATTGTGTACATCTATTCCTGCATTTGTAATCTGCAACACATTCTAAAAAAGTTGGACAGGGGGAAATTTAGGGCTGGTAGTGAGGTATAAAAAAATAATGATGTGATTTCAGAGAAGTCTCAGTATTTCAACAAATGTGTGAGAAAATGTAAATGTGAAAAACAATATTCCTCAGAGAAAAAATTGTGGGGATTTACATAGTTTCTCCCTCTACGTTGCATAATATTTTTAAATGATTCTGGAAACCTGTAATCAAGGAATCTTGGTGCATAAAGGGCTAGGGCGCAAGCCTAAGCTGAACACCTGTGATTTCCCATCTTCCAGACAACATTGCATCAATAACCGTTGTTCTTCAATAGCTTGTATGACCACATGGGCAAGGATTACTTTGGCAAACATTTGGCAAGGTCTACAGTTAAGCAATAGGCAGTTACATTCACAAATACATAAAAAAACTTTAGTGTATAAACAAAGAAGCCCAATGTTAACCATGTCCAGAGGCAGCTTCGAGGCATCTGGGATGAACCATCACATAGTGGAAATGTGTATTGAGTTCACACTAATTAGTATTACGTATATTTTGTGTTGTTGTGTGTTGTATTTTTAATTATTACATTCTACAACTGTAACAAAATGATCAGTTTCACAAAGGGAATCATTCTGACTTAAGCAGGTGCAGTGGTAGCTTTGTCCTCCTCCTCCTCTTCCTCGCCATCGGCCAGCTCTCTGACGGCAGCAGTCATGCTGACTCTTGCAGACCATACAGTGTCGGCCTCATCACAGAACTCTGGACTTTCAGTCGAGTGCAGGTGACACAAAGAGAAATAAACATCTTGCACGGAGCACTTAACCAGCACCCATCCAAGCCTCTGGCCTACCACCCCTCTTTCCGTAGGACCCAAAAGAAAAAGGTGCAAAAAGAGAATTAAAGAATGGCTTCAAAACAATAGAGCCAGGCAACAAGAAGCACTATTTTGTATTGACAATTATCTCTTGAAACTAATTGCACTCAAGTGTACTTTTTTTAAGGGATTGAAGAATGCATAAAACAATTTTTAAGGAATAGATTTTTTTCCCATTTTTCCTTTTGTCCTGTGGTCAAGTTCTGAGCAATAATTATGTCCATGTTGATTAGTGTGCCTTTCATTTTTGAAGCAAGTATGCTGCAGTGATAGGCCAGATTAACACATTGTTACTCCTGATGTATGTATCTTTCTTCTTCATCCACAAATCAGTTTAAGTGGCCACAATCTAAATGTGTCAACATCCATTTCTGATTTTCAGTATTATGCTATTTAGATAATGTGAAGGAATTTATAACTGAGGATATTCACTGATAGCTATGTTGTGGATAAAGAAGTCTTCTTTTAAGGCATTTGCTGGGAGTAGTAAATTGAAAGAGAGCGAAGAGAGGTCCAATTTCGCTGCATGTAAAAATGTAGTGACAAATAAAGGCTTTCAGTCATTCATTAATTCATTAACGTAGAAATAGAAAGCTGTTAAATTTGTTGCAGTAAAACGAGTCAGTATAAATAGCATGGGCCATAATACTGCTCGAGTAATAAATACAGTTATTTAATGTTTATAGCCTAAAGGTAGAAATATATTTTATTGGCCAGTAACCTCAAGCATGAACTACTTGAGCCTAAACTCCTGTAGAATCCCCCAAAATGTACTTGTCTTGTTATTCAAGACACAAGAGGAGTGCATGAAATGTAATCATGCCAGTGGCTGTTTATTATTAGTGGTGTTTTTAAAAAAAGAGTAAGCTGAGTAAAATTTAGTGTCATGATTATAGACAGTTATGTAGAGAGAAGTTAGTATCGTTTCTGGCAGCCAAGACTCAACATTTATTTTACTGCTGAGATATATTAAACAAACCTCCTTCGAATAGGGTTTATAAACAGTATTGCAGTGGCCTAAAATGATGGTTGGATATCACTTGCAGTGTCAGAATCAGCTTTATTTCACATGTAATCTAGTGTATAATGTCTTCCTTTATTTGTCATTTATGTGTTTTCCTGTCCCTTGGTTAAAAAAATGACTTTTTATTTGCTGAGGAAAAGCAAAAGTGTCATGGCCGGTTGTATGTATTTGCAGTGAGAGACAGTTATGTATTGAGAATAGTAAGGTTTGCTAAAGATTTTTAAAAGATAAACGAAAGTGACCATCTTATATGTTATTACCATGTGTGTGTTGCTCATCTTTCTAACTGGCAGTAATATTATATTCAACACTTACTTGTTTAAGCGTTTAGGGAGTTGTTTCTGTTCTAGAGAAAAAAGAATTTTAGTATGATAAATTCCCAGTCAAATTAATCATGGTGCTCTCACTGCTCATACAGAACAACATTTCCTTGAAATTATGTATTTAATTGGGTCCTTCAAAATTCATTTCTTTCGATTACCATACTCTGGCCAAGGCGAAGGATACAATAACAAAAAAATTTACAAAAAAAAGTCATAGCTAAATAAGTGTACAATACAGACAGCACCGCTAGTGTTTCCTTTGTATAGCCTGCCCATTGTACCATAACTTGAAGGTCTGTCCTGGTTGGCTCTTGTATGTAATTGTATGCCTTTGTTATACATTTGTATATTAAGAAGTGTGTTTTGAGTCAAGCTATTTAATATATTGCACTGTTAAAAATATGTACTTTCTGTACAGACAATTTTACCGTTTTAACTGTAGTGTCTGTGTACATTTTGAAGGTAACAGCATGTCATTTTCTCTTTCCATTTTGATTTTGCCTAAATGAGGCACACCTTAGGTTTTTCTTTAATTTTTCATACTGTTACACAAGTTACCGTTCCTGTTTAGTCGTCATTTATTTCTGTTTAAAGTGTGCTTGTATTAGGCTTTTTAAATGTGATTTGAAGGTATTTTCCAATCTGTACATGGCCTGTAAAGTTTTATGGATCTTTTCAAAAATGTTCTGAGACCATGCATAAGAGAGTGATAACGTGGTAAAGATCTAGCATATTTATTAAGTTCATCAAATGATGGAATTTGTGTAATTTATTGTACAAATGTAAGCAAAAAATCCTTGGTTTTAAATAAATGCATTTGTGAGTTCTAATCTTGACTTTTGCATGTAGTAGTAGAATAGCTAAACAAATCCATATCACAGAGGCACATTGATCAGACAACCATGAAGATACATTGGTAACCCTCATTTAAAGAATAGCCAAGCATTTATAGTGCATAAAGTAACTGAAAATATTAAAATGTTATTTAATCAGCTTGAAACAGATCAAATAATATAAAATAACAGTCAAAATATATAAAACAAAAGTTAAATATGAAGAATAAATAAACTATGAACATACATAAAATGATTGAATAAAATAAAGAGAAAAATTTGATACAATTTCAGGCTATGTGTAGGTTGTTAGAAATTAAGAGTTTAAAATTGTCATTAGACACGAGTGTGCTGTAGTAAATTCAACTTACTGGAGCTAAAATAATATTTTTATTTTTTTTTTTTATTCAGTAACAACTTGACAATAACAATAACTGCAGTAATTCTCATTATTTAACTAGATCAGGGTTGTTATAGGGTGGCATGTGGCCAAAGATTGGCTTTATAACTAAAAAAATAAAACATTGTTGTAGGCCAGACAAGTTTTTAATACAGTCTGCAGTGATGTGTTCTGTAGGGGTCGCCAATGATTAGTCTTAAAAGACACAATAATAAAACTGAACACAGGATTGATCTTTTTGGACCTCCTTTGGTTATGGGTATTAAAGGAAAATGAACATTTGGCAGACACATTTGTCCAGAGCAACCTACAGTCATTAGTCACAGGAAGAATCCCCCTAGAGGAACTGAGGGTTAAGTGTCTTGCTCAAGGACACAACGGTAGTAGGTGGTGTATTCATCGGGGTCACAGGCAAGTGTTTTACCCACTAGGATACTACCACCTGTAATGGTAGTCCAATTTTTTTTATTCCCAATAACTGCCCAAATGCCTGGTTCTCAAACTAGTTGCTGGTCCGTGGCAGGGTTACTGCCAGTCTGCGGAGCTCTGCTTCAGTCAGATCAGTTCTGCTCTCAGTGCTTCTGTCACTGCATGCCACGCACCGCACCTTGTTTCAGCATTCTAGGATGTTGAGCATTCCTGCCCATGAGAGTTTGCTCCATTGTCTCATTCACTCAAAACTATTCGCACACACACGTTACAAGATGCAGGGGCATCTGAAGAATTTTTAATGTGAGGAGGACACACTGGTGGGCAGATGGATAAACTTTTTAAGCTCTTGTGTCATGCTGGTCTACAGACTCAGCTGTCTTTCTCTGCCCAAGTTCTGTGATGAATATCTCCAGCTGAATGAGATGGCAGTGAAAACTGTTGTCTTTCCATTCCCCGTGTCTGTGCAATAACGCACTCTCACTTTCTCGGCCACAAAAACAAAATACAGAAAAAGGCTCAACTCAGAAAACACACTGAGTGGGTTTCATGCCTTCCTCGTTTCGACCAGTTAGTGGAGAGGAAGTGATCACAATAATGGAATTAGAATGATGATTTATATTTTTGGTGCCAAATAATAATAAGGGGGGCCTGAAATTTAATTTAGTTTAAATGTCAGCTCGCAGTTCTCTCAGATGCAAGCTCCCTTTCCTGTTTGTGCTGGGACTGTATAATCAATCACCATTAGGCGTACAACTAGACATGTGTCTCTAGGTTTTCTCAGTTTTAGGTTGTATGTGTCTGATAGGCCTGTATGTTTAGCATAAAAATATTTGTATGTTATTGGGGCACAGTTTGGCAGTGCTATATGTTTAAAACCATAGTTAAATAAATATAACACAAAAAGGTTCTTATTTATAGGCATAGGCCAATGATGAATTACCCTATATCTAAATATTTACAGGTCATTTGGCAATAATCTAAAATTTAGCCAAAGCACTCCTGGTATGTCTTGTTATGGACTTGCCCATTAAAATAAATGAGATCCTATATTATTCTTCACCTCTAAACAGTTTCTTTATTTACTATTATGGGACTGCCCATTGACGGTGGAAGTGAGCATTCCATCATGTCCCCACGTCCCCACACGTATCCATCCCCTCATCCAAGCCCTATTTTTTTCTTTAACTTTTTTTGTCAATACACTCCCATTGCATTTCTCTTGACATTTAAATGAATGGATTTCTGCTCATTAATACTTCACCATTCCAGGTGCTATTGTGTAGGTGGTGGTTGCTACTGAGGTGTGGATGATAAGTGGTTTTTGTGGTATACAGGGTGCTTGCTAGGGTGTTGCTGCGGTGTAGGAGGCAGTTGTTATGGAGTTTCTCAGTGTTTTTCATGCTGCAGCCCCATCTCAATATTTCTTCAGGAACAGCCGATTTCATATCAGATATGACACACACTCTGCTTTTGCTTCCCTTTTATCAAGCCTTTTTTTCTCTCCATTGCCACTAATTGTTGGGGGCTCATGCCTAGGTACTTACTATGGTATATAAAGTGGTTGCTATGGTCTTGTTAGGTGGTTGCTATGTTGTATGAGAAATTTCTTGACAGTTTCTATGGTGTTGGAGGTGGTTGATGGGTAGTTCTAGATAGTTGCTGTGATGTAGGAGGCGGTTGCTAGGGAGATAGTCATGGTTTACATGTGGTTGACATGGTGTTGGAGTTGGTCTAAGGAGATTCAAGGTAGTGGCGATGTGTAAGAGGGGGTTCCTGAGAAGGTTGTTATGATATAAAAGGTGGCTGATATGGTGTAGAATTGTGTTGTTAAGTCGTTTCTTGGCAGTTGCTATGGTGTAGGAGACAGTTGCTTAGTAGTTTTTAGCCAGTTCCTATAGTGTTGAAGGTGGTTGATCATAAGGTTCAGGTGATTGCTGATTGGTGTTACTAGGTACTTGCTATTTTGTGGAAGGTGATTACTAAGTAGTTCCTATGGTGTGGTAGGCGTGTGCTAGGGACTTTGGCAAGTGGTTGTTGTGGTTGAAAAATATATATGACCACTCATTGTGATTAACAATGAGGTCAGAGTTGAGATTCATCAGAGCTATTTATTTCTTTTCCCTGAAAAGGTGTGTTGATCTCATCTGCTTCTTAGAATGCCCAATAGATGAGTCCCCAATACAGTTGTTTACATTGGCTTGCAAAAATATCCCCCTCCCGCCCATCTTATTCCCTTACACCTGGAATTTAAAAAGAATTTTGGGGGGTTGTATCTTTTCATTTACACTACACAGTGACAACTTTGCAGATGCAAATTAATTATTAACAAGAAATAAGAAAAAAAATCCACCCCGTCCCAGAATCAACAGTTCCAGGTACATCAAGTTCGACGCATGCTGATTGTGTCCAGCAATCTTTAAATCATCCCAGGGATTTTCAATTGGATTTAGGTATGGACTTTGGCTGGGCCGTTCCAGGACACTTTCCTATTTCTCTTCAAACAACTGGAGTGTTGCTTAAGCAATGTGTTTAGGATTGTTGTCCTTCTGGAAGGTGAACATCCATCCCAGTCTCAAATATCAGATTTGACAGATTCCCCCAATAATTTCTCTATTTCATGCCATCCAACATTCCTTCAGTTCTGATTAGTTTTCCAGTCCCTGTTGATGAAACGCAACCCCACTGCATGATGCTGCCCCTACGTTACTTCACTGTGGGTATGGTGTTCTCAGCATGATGAGAGTTGTTAGGTTTGTGCCAGACATAATGTTGTTCTTGATGGACAGAAAGTTCTATTTATACCTCATCTGAGCACAGCACCTTCTTCCACAGGTTTGGAGAGTCTCCAATACAACTTCTGGCAAATTTCAAGCAGCTTGCCTTTGCTTTTTGGCACTTTTTCATGAAGACCATCTCTGTGCAATTTGGGGCTTATAGTGGTCCTAAGGACAGATACACCCATCTCTGCATTAGAGCTGCCCGGGTCCTTCAGGGTTATCTTGCTGCTCTGTTTAATGCCCTCGTTTCCCGGTCTGTGGACAACTCTCTCTTGGCAGGTTTGCTATGGTGCCATTATCTTTCCATTTTTGGTGGTTTAATGGTGTTACTTGGAATATTGAGGGTTTGTGATTTTTTTTACAACCTAACCCAACCGATCAGAACAAGTGTATATATACTAAGATCACACTATTGCTTACAGGTGGACCTTATTCAGCCCTTTAAGCACCAGGTTTTTTTAATAGTTGATATTTACATCAATGTTTCAAAAGCTTCTGTCACGAGTGGTCACGTAAACTTCCACCCGTGAACTACCTCTAAAAGGGGGACGAGACAACCAGGGCTCCATTCTGGGGGTTTTATTGAAAATAAACAAAAACCAAACACAAACCTGGCTCGAT
>JBBMFX010254366.1:0-19892 GCA_037832545.1 Rhabdalestes septentrionalis | reverse complement strand
TCGGCCCACCGGGCATTGCCCGGTATGCCCTATGGTCAGTCCAGGCCTGTAATGGACTATGAGGAGGCACTATCGGCCGTGGCTCCGGAGGATGGGTTTTACTATGCTAGCTGGATTAAGCAGTGGTTTGGGGGGTGTATTGGTCCAGAGCATCCAGACTGCCATTCTGTCTCTGCATATCGGTGACACAAAAGTCTGTAGGGGGGGCCTGGTGACTCGCTCCCTTGACACCAGCACTACAGTATAATAGCCAAGCAGTTTATAATTACAGTAGGTATAGTCGCTGCAGATTAACCTGTCATAGTATGTATTAGGGGTGTGCAGAGCGGCCGCTAGTCATATCTGTATTTGTATTTGTTAAAAGGGATTTGTATTCAAGTAAATTATTTGTATTCAAGTAAATGAAAATGAATGAGAAAAGCACACATAGACATCATGTTTGCAGACTGATTATTTTCAATTAAACCACAACAAACAGTACCTGACTTGATCTTTTGTGTCTTGTTGTGTCTCGGGATGTGAATCAATAAGAAATTATTGAGGTCAATGATATTATTGATTTTTCTTATCGGTCCGATTGCATTATCTACTCAAAAATTGAGTTAAAGGTGCTTGTTGCCTTAATGATATAAAATAAATAATTTTTAATCACAATTTTGTGGACAGGTAATAAGACCTTTTTGGCTACATATGTACATTAAAAAGGTAGGCATAGCCCATTATTTTCTTGCAAAGCAGCTGTTTTATTAGATGTCAGAACCCAATCTTGTTCTTGACATCAATTGAACAATAAATAATGCAATTATCTTCCTTTGAACAATGAATAATATAGTCCAAACATGAAAACATAATTATAAAAATAAAGTAGTATTGACAATAATACCCTTGTCTATACACTCGGGTGCTGAGAAGCAAACACATGGCATTCTTGAATTTTAACCTTACATGTTTCAACATGTTGCCGGCACTACACTGGTTACAAAAGCAGCTGTGTTGTTTTGTTTTTTTTTTGTAAAATGCGACCACACCGTGGACCACTCTCCGCTCCATGATAATTCGAGTCACAGAGTGTGACATCATCACGCACAATGCAGGAAAAAATTGACAGATAACACCAGAGATAGGTGTCGGTGCTTCAGAAAATTAGAACCAGTCTAAAATCACAACTGGGTTTCAATTCCCACCCCTCATTGAGTCTTTAGCTCTGTAAGAGTGAAAGGTTGATCCATGTTTTGTCACTCTCCAGCTGCCACAGCCATGACGCCAAAGACTCTTTGACACAAATTTTTACATATTTTTAAGGTGACTCAGCCCTCTGCTCTCTCTATCTCTTATACAGCCTTTTTATTGAATTACCATTTTACCTGCTGTACTGAACTGGGAACCTGGAGAAAAGCAATTCAAAACATTTAGTGACCCAGTTAGAGAGACAGTCAGGTCTGCAAGTGCACTCATACAGCAGCTCTCTCTTGCCCACCACCATGCTCCCCATCCCATCTTACTGAAAACCAGCCATGGCTGTGGGATTGACTGGCTGCACTGCACAATCAGAGCCGAATATTGAACCGGGAGAGGCAGATGTTCTAATGTAATTTTTGCATTTTTGGTTTAATATTGAAAAGGGACCGTAGGTTCACATGGTAGTCCAAATCCCTTATTTGAAAGTCCATGGCTCAGTTGTTTAGTGCAGTTCTCAGAAATGCCAACACCATCCTCATTTTTGCTCAGTCTCTGTGTTGTGAATTTGAGTTGAAGCTGAAAATGTGAAGATCTCTAAAGACTACTTTGAAAACCCAGTCACTGACTCCATATCATTTCAGTATTGGCAATACTTCTGAGGGTTTACTGAGTAGTCATAAGACAATCTCCATCAGGCACTGCTCCATAACTTTGAAACACAGACGCCTAGAATGACTTTTGTAGTTGAATGCGCTCGAAAATGGAATAGAAATTCTTCAAAGCTTTATGCTTGAGCTAAAACTCCCATAGATTAAAGGACCACTGCAAGTTTACTTGCTGAGATCATGCTATGCTTGCTTTTGTGTTTGACAGCAGATATGAGATTGAACCCATCATATGCAGTCACTGTATGTATATTAAATATTAATATACCATACAGATGACCGTTTCTGTTGGGTCACCGTATTAATTCCTTTTTAACAGTTTAAAACCATTGTCCATGTTAAAATATCTTGCCTAAAATGGTGTGTTTTTTGTTCTTAGAGCCTAGAATGTATGAACCAGACCAATAAAATGAGGATTAAAACAGTGTTTCTCAGTCTTGGACACACACTGCCCAGCACATTTGAATGTTTTCTCTGCTGCCAACACATCTGATACAACCACTTGACTCTTCAACGGCGCCTAGCTGAGTTGAAGTGGATGTTTTATAGCAGGGAAAGCACTCAAATGTGCAGTGTAGAGTGTGTCAAGAAACAGGACAGGAAAACACTGTTTTAATATATATTATATCCAGTAGATTTTAGGCACAAGTAGATAATAAGGCATTCAAAGACATCCAGATGTTCTGCTGCTTGCAAATATGCCATCAAACATCATTTTGAAATACTGTTCCCATCTAAACACTCATCCAGAAGCTTTACTAAGAATTACTTATCAATACCATAATGATCCTGTAATCATCATAGATTACATACAATGGATTTCTAGGAAAAAATGGGCACATTCCTGGAGAAAAAACTAAGCTTCTTGACAGAAAGGTTTAAATGTGAAATTTTAAGGCAATTAGTCATAATTTGCAGAGCAAATGGGTTTAAGTGACTTGCCCTTTCTAAAGTTCAGAGTATATTGTATTGAATATTGTAGAGGAGATTCTCAGCATTTGGCTTTCTGGTGTCCTTTTTGTTAATTTGCTATTATTGTTTGTATCTGCAGTTCATTTGACAGTTCATTTATCAAAACAGATTATTTCAACCTCAAAAATGGATTTAAAAGGATTTCCATATTTCCACCATTATGGTGTTTTGTTTTTTAGTTGATTAATCCATCCTGAAATGTTGTAACAACAATGTCATTGGTTAGTGCTAATTTGTTGTCCTAATGGCTGGTTTAACTGTCTAATGTGACATTCTGTTAATGATAAACCAGAGGCATTGCTAATTAAATTTTACTAGCTTTCACCACAGTTACTGCCGTGGTGCTGGACAGAATAGATATGTGTTTGGCATGTAATTACAGTTTTAGTGTTTACCATGAATCCTTTTTAAATTTGTACATTTCATTTGCATGTGGCCAAATCAGGTCTCATAAAATAAAAAAAATACTAAAAACGGAAGGTCAGATATCATCTATTTTTTCCTGTGGACGCCTTAGCACCCACTGCACTGGATGACCACTGATTAAGAAAATTTTTAAACAGATAAAAAGTCAATTACAGTTAAAATAACTGTACTGTAATTTTTCATTCAACAAACTTCACAAAATTAATTATTTTACACAAGCAAAAGAGAAACATTTGCAACAATCTCATAACTTTCAACGTCAGCATGTGGAGCAGTGCCGAGCTGGGTCAGACTGTAATTGCTTCCACTTTATCCTTCAGAACCCTTCAGCAACACCAAACCTAATCAAATTAAGCTGTGTAAATTTCCCCAGGCAGAAGCACAGGAACAGACTGCAGGAATGTTATAATGGCATGACTGTGTAACCCAAAGTGGACACTGGTTTCCAGGCCACATCTTCCACACATAACTTTGTTTATCTCCTATCAAGAGACTTAAATAAAGAGTCCAGCAACATGCTTGGACTTCTGTCCGGTACCTGGAACGCAAGTTACTGCATGCGATGATGATAATTATTCATAACAAAATAAAATCGCAATAAACATGAATGGTGAGAACGATCCATCACCCAAATAGCACCTGGTCAGTGGTGGTCCTGTGAGGATTTTGACTATTGAAGTGGCTGGGTGTAAAGATTCTGCAGTCAGATCAGATGCAAAGTCTGTAAGTGCAGAATTGCAAAGCTCACCTGAAAGAAGCGACAAAGTATAAAAACAAGGTAGGTGTACCTTGAAACTGGTGGCTGCATGGTTGTTTGCTCTATTCACTGCAGCTGCCTGAGTGTCATTTTTCTTTCAACCAGGCATAGGATCAAACTCCCCCCTAACCTTAGCAAAGAATAAATGTACAGTGTGATAACCACACTCACAGAGGAACAAACAGCACTTTCTTGTGTTCGCAATCATAACTACACTTTTATAATCCAGAACACCACACAAAAGCAATCCCTGATTATTGTGCTCTCAGGCCACTAAATATTTATATGTGAGATTACATCCAACTTTGTCATTGTGCAGTGTACAGGTTCACTGAAATGGGAGAAGAATACTGCAAAGTGCTGATGAGAGGAGTAAATAAAGCAAAATATGAATACAGTAAATACAATATGCACAGGAACATTGTGCATGAGGTGAAGAGGACCATATGAAGGGGGCGGGTATGACAACAAGGTGGTTCTATGTCAGACAATATGTACAATGTTAAGCAAAATGTAAGTAAGTAGCAAGCACGTAATATATATGACTGACAAATAAAAATCAAATTAGCGTAAAGTGTATGTCTGTGCATGTGCCTATGTATGCACGTGTGCATATATTTATATACACGCACACGTACTCACGTGGCCTTTCCATAAAAACAAAGAAATGCACAGAACAAAATGTTAATGATTCCCACTCTCAAATGCAGTTCAGATGCATCTATTTGTTTTAATCCTGTCCCGTGCTGGTAAAGAGGTTGAAGAACTCACCTGACACTCCACACAGCAGGACGCCAAGGCTGGAGGTGTGCATGGAGCTGCGGAAAAGAAACTGAAGCCCAAAGTCCGAGTTAACAACGGCTCACCCCCTGGTCACCCTCGCAGCGGAGCGCACTGGGATGTGTCTGAGTTTCAGAGAGCCGAGCCGGGGTCCCACGCTCGGGAAGAGGAGCTCCTTCAGTGAACGAGTGGGAGGGAGGACTGAATGAAAGAATGAATGAACAGCGCTCGCGCACACGGTGCTCTCCAGCGCGCGCCGTCAGTTTTTTTCCACGCCCCATTTATTGCTTCAAGCCACGCCCACCGCACGCCGACTGGATGGTGGGGTCCGCTGTCTTGTGACAGGGATTGGCTTGTAGTTTGTGGATTCCTTGCCTGGGATTGGCCAAGACCGAGTGAAAGTTTGGGAAGTGGTGATTAGGGGCGTTTTTTCAATAGAGAAATTCATGTACTGATCCAGCACACCTGGTCTAAATCATGGCCCCTGGGATCAGAAGGCTGTGGGCTCGAATCACAGGACACAGGGGCTCCACTGAGGTACACTTGAGCAAGGTACCATCCCCAGACATCAGTGCTGTGCTGTGTTCCTGGCAGCACTTTCACTTGGTGAAAGAATTAAATGCACCACCATAGGCTTGTAATGACCAGGTACTCAACCAAAATCCATCAGAATCAGAATGGAGAACTTTATCGATCTCATAGAAAACTGCTCATGTTTTGACTGCACAGATGCACAAATAAACAGAGCCAAAAAATTTAAAACATATATATTTTTAAATGAATTACTAGTAACACAAATAGTGCACGGAATAGAGATGAGTATTAAATCAGAAACATTGACATTGAAGTAATGATATTTCACAAGATGGAAAATAAAAATAAGGTATTGCACAAAATTAAAGGATATAGAACACAATGAGAATACTTCACATGCTACTGTATATGGTAGACTATTGCACATAATGATAATGTTTTAGCACCTGAAAAGAGAACTGTACCACAAAGGAGCATCAAGGTTTTATTTTATGGGTGTATGATAGAGAGAGGAGTTACAAAATCTGAGGCAGTGGGGAGGATTAAATTCACCTTCCAAGGGAAAGAGGGCGTAGCTGTAAAATTATTAGAGGTAAAAAAACGGAATAAAATTCCAGGAATTAACATCTAGAATGAGGAGTGCACTTTACGTTTGATGTAAACTCTGCTATAATGGACTTAGTTGAGAATGCAAATGAATGAATGTGTTTTTTTGTTCTAGGTAGACCATAACCTTCATTACATCATCTCTTCTGAATTTTCCATTTACAAAACGCTAAAAGCATTTTTTTAAATCCTCTAGGGAAAAATGAGTCTGACTGGTTGTGAATTACATTTACAAGAGGTCAACTGAGGTCAGTGATAATCATTTTTGGATCTACTGAGTGACTTATTCATTTCATACTTCTATATCTGTGTGTGGTAAACTGTGCATGTTTAAAAAGACCTTCATGGCTCACTGCTCCTGATCCTTGGCCTGACAATGCACCCCCTCTGCCACATTAGCAATATATCAGAATCACTGCATAAAGCTGCAAAGCACAGTTCCCAACAGAACTACAGGTCACTCTCGCTCTCCACCAGAAGTGTGAACGTCTCACCACCAGCCCTGCGGGAGCCTGGACCAGTAGGATTTCTGTCCTGTTGATGTGCCAGAAACTCCCGATCAGAACGGATGATTAGCAGGCTCACTGTTGGAGAGAAGATCATTCAGTCTGGGATGGCTCTGCAGATTCTGACCGAAAAATACAAATCAGAGACAATGTTCCTCTATATATAAAGGAAGAACGCAGGCTGTCTCCAAGTTAGAGCTTTGAATTTGTGCCCGAACCCAGTCCGAGCACCGCGGATCAGACTGGTATTTCCTGCCACTTTCCTCGGGCCGGGCCATGATCAAGCATTAAAGCGCCCACATATAAAAAAATTGTACAGTTTAAATTGGGCTCAGGCCGATAATTACACTTAATGTGCCGGGCTGGGCTGGGCTCGGACACAAGATACTCGGGCTCGGGTCAGGATAGGTTTCATTTTTTGGGCCCGATCTAAGCTCTAATCCAAGTAGCATCCCAGAATCAGATTCAGAAGACTTGATTACAGAGGAAACTACATAGTATCTGAAACCTGAAAATTTGAAGACTTGAAAACTGGTTAGGGCTCTCAGGTACAGCCCTTAGAGACAGGGGTTGTTTTGTCTTAATAGAGATAAAATGCCACACTGTATAGTCCCTCATTTGTGTGCCTGTCCTTGAATCTGGTCCAATAGATTTATTGTGTTGGTGCTACATAACTGTACATAATAATATTATCTTATTTGGACAAAACAGGAAAGATCGATTCACAGTGCTCACCTAGAATCTAAAGCATTTAAAATGCCTACTCATGTAGAAAATTGCGACATGATCATGAATGGAGATTTTAGGTTTAGTAAGACTAGAACAAATTAAAACGAAACTACAAAACATTGCTAAATTTAGAGATTTGGTGTCCAAACCAAATTTTGTGTACAAAAACACTTTTATTTGCTACAAAGAGTGACTTATGGAACACTCTCCTCACTTGGGTTCCCAAAAGGTCCAATATGCAGCTCCAGCTCTTTAAAAAAGCTGCTGCCAGGGTTCCTAGTCACAACCAAGAAAAGAGAACAAACTCTCAGGTCGTTGCACTGAATTCAATGCAACACTGATTTCAAAGTGTGTCAATGGTTTGGCCCCTCAATACAAATTGGATGTGTTTGATGTATATTAGATGCATAAAGATCTAAAACTAAACATGGTGAAATTGTGTTTATTCACTATGCTGTCCAACCAACTTCCCATCAATATCAGAACTGCACCAACTTGACCTTTAAAAAGCTGCACTACACTGTAAAGCCTTATTTAATTCAATAATATGTTCTAGTGGTCATTAATTAATGAAGGGCAGGAATGTTGACATTACAGTGGCAGAGGCTTTAACAGTCTTAATAGTTTAATAGTTTTAGAGGCTTGTATCCAGGTTTATGGCAAGTTTGTGTTAGTTTTCAGAATATTGCATGTTGTTGAGCTGTGCATTTGGGATTGCTATGAAGTAGGAAGTGTTACTTGTTTCTGCTTGTTAATTCATCTGTTAGTTTTAATGTTTGTTTTTACCCAACTTATTGCAAGTTTGGTAAATTTGTTGTTTACAACAAATTTACGATGAATGAGTCCCTTCTGCGTGACCTGAAGAGTCTTCTTATGTTCTGTTTTGCCTCTTTGTTTCTCATTAAAGTCTGTTTAAGTTCTGCTACGTCCTGCTAAACACTTGTGTCCTCTTTCCCTGAGCTGACATGACAAGTGTGCGCCCCTCAAATTTTAATTAACAATGTATTCAGTAATCTCTAATCAAATACATTGCTTACAGCAAATGTTTACGTAATGATATTTTATTTTATGTTTTGTAGATATGATGTAATTTTTAATAGTTATTTGCACATCTGCGTAGCAGCAGGTTTTTGCACAGATTATTGTGTGGTTGTGTGACAGGGGGAGGAGTTATTGATTTTATATCTGGAATTTACTGACCTGTCAAAGGGTGCTATAGAGTTTGCTTCTACCACCCAAATCCAGAGCTGGTACATAAATCATATACAGTGTAATTAAAGACACTGACTGCATAAACAATATAATAAAAAAGGAATCACCTCTTTTCTCCATAGGAAACTAGCAGAATGCATATTAACCGATCAAATGTAAACCATGAAGCCAATTGTCCAAAAGCTCTAAAAGATGAGTGATTTTAATGAACAGCTAATATAAAGGCATGTTTAGTGAAGCAAAGTGGCCCCTTATAATCACATGTGAACAGTCTGAAGTTATTTATCTGCTTTTAACCAATTCACTAAGTGAAGCAGTGGGCAGCCAATGACCGGGTAAACCTTGGTCCAGGGTGCTACTAGCCATCCTGGGATTCAAACCCACAACCTTCTGATCACAGGGGCAACACCCTAACCACTAGGCCACCAGCTGCCCCATGAATTGTTGGCATTTAGGTGCTGTAATCAGTGTGCTGTGGAGGTGGAGACTATCTGGCTGCCCAGTAAAGGTCCACTCAGTCTCTGTCTCCTCTCTATCACCCAGTTAGCCATCTGTGCCTATGATATCGACTGGTAATGTACTCATTACTGAAGCCTGACTCACTTGGTGACATGCTGACATCAATTCAGCATTCCATTTGGCCCACAGGCAGGCAAAAGGCCAATTGGAATGTCCCTCAGAGAACAGGTCCAGAGAGAGAGACAGAAAGAGAGAGAGAGCCCGAAAGACTGAGAGAGAGAGTGAATGTAAGAAGTAGAGTGAGATGGAGAGCACACCCTTGGGTCAGTCCCAATAGCTGAAGCCTGAGGCTACATGGTATATTCAGAATGACTCATACAGGTGTTCTGTCAATCTAACACCCAGTTGGGCTGTTCGTTTTACCCCCTCTTTTTAATATCTAGCCCAAATGATCCATGAAATGAGTGTTTCCCTTTTTTCTCGTCTGCACAGCTCCACTGAAACACGCTACACTGTCCCAGTTTAAGCTTTTTCATGACTTTTCAGCAGTGGGATGATACAGGCTGCATCTATTCTGCACATACACCTTCTGAAAGGTCATTCTTAAGGTCACCTCATCAGGCAAGCAGTCCTGGGATGCGCTGAAGCAAAATTGAGCTGTGTTTTATTCTGGCTTACTTTGATGACATGTTGTTTTGAGAAAATAATCACTGTTGTTTACACAAAGATGAACTTACATAAACTGTGCCAAAATAATCGTTCTTTTTTTCTACGTGACTGTGTAGGATTCTGTGGCAGGAAGGAAGCAAGTGGTGTTAGAGATAAAACTCATGTATATATATTCTCTTTTTGCATTGTCCAGTTCTGAATTGGGCATTTTTTCACTCCAACAATCAGTCATTACTGCATAATGATGTAAAATGTTTTGCAGAGAAAATATTCCTACTTCTTTGGAAGCTTTTATTTATTATTTTTTGCACTGATAATATCAAGCTACTGACAATTATTTGGGTGATTCCTCAAGGTAAAGTTAAATTAATTTGGTAATTTCTCAATGTAAAGTTAAACTACTATTTGGAAAACAGGAAAATATGAATTAAATTTTTACATTTAATCAGGCAGATAGAACAATTTTTGGACCACTTTTGTCAATAAATGTGTAAATATTATACTACTACTAACAATACTGACTACTGCTACTTCTACCTCTATTAGTATTACAACAATATTGTTACTACTACTGCTACTGCCAATGATAATCATAATAATAATCATTATAATAATTTAAATAAAAATGAGAGTGTTAAGAATTAGGTGTGTTCTAAATATTCAGAATGACCTTGATTAAGTTTCCCTTAAAATGTACCTTATGCTATAACCAAAACTATGTTCAGATGTTTTATCCACACATCGTCTATAGAGTTTGTAGCTAATAGCTACAAATTACTGAGATTGGGATGTACTACAACAGAAAGTCACCTTTGCAACAAGCCAGTGTGTGAAATTTCTGCCTTGTAAGACCTGCCATCTTTAAGTCTGTAAGTACTATGCATCTATGAGCAACCACAGCTCAGTCACAAAGTGGCAGGCTGCACAACTCACAGAGCCACTGTGTGCAGAAGCATATAGCTCATTAAAAAAAATTCCATTGCAGGACACAATACACTTCAAAACTGCCTCTGGAAGTTAGAACTGTGTGTCAGGAGCTGTGTGCAATGAGCTTCTATGGCTAAGCAGCAGCACATAAGTCTAAAATCTCTAAGCATCTAATGCTAAACATCAGCTGGAGTGGTGAAAAGCACATAGAAAAATGTTCACTGGAGTCTATGTTCTTGAAGTCTAGTGGATGAGCCAGGCAGGTGTCAGGAGAACAGTAAAGCTGCTTTGGTGGTGGATGAATAATGGGCTGTTTTGTTTTTTTTTTTCAGAATTTGAGTGTGATCCCTTAGTTCCACTGATTAGCAATGCTACTGTTACAGCAAACAAATGCATCTTTTACAATTAAATGCTTACAAGTTTTTAGTGCACCTCAGCATAAAGCAAGGTCTAAAAAGACATGATTTGTTAAGTGTCATGTGGAAGAACTCCAGTGCACAGACCCCTGACCTATGCAGTCACAAGACTCGTCAAATAGCCTACAGGAAGCAACATTTTAAGCTTTTATGTTGTTTTCATTTAGATTTGATTAAACAAAAGCTTGTCATATACTGGTGCTTGATGACTCTACCCTAAACTGGAAGTGTAAAATCATTGTTAAATGACACTGCTTATACTGCAAGAACTGCAAGACGTAATATCAGAGCATAAACCAGAAGTCAACGCTATGCTGATACACCTGCTCTGATAGCACACTGGCATGGCAAAATGCTTTTGCATGTTTTGTCATTTTCTGAAGCCCTGCACAAAACTGCACAGAGCCATGTGGTGCAGTTGCAAAAAATAAAATTGATCACATATGACACGGTATCACATACCTATTACACATTGCCACATCTAATTAGGTCATTTGCATGAAATTTGTCCAGAAGGTGGGATGGCAAATTGAGAAAAGCATGCATCAGCAGTTTGCATAACTGTTATATATGTGTATTGTACTCCCAAACCAAAAGACAGCCTAGAGTCTTGTGGATGTGACTGAAAGGTCTCTAGAGATTAGAGCAAAAAACATTTAAATATTTTTCATGCTGTTTTGCTTATTTTTTTAGAAATCAACTCCTTTGTCCAGATTCAAGTTTGACTCCCTCAGCTGAAAAGCAGTTAAATAAAATGAGTATCAGCAAACCCTTAAACTGCAGCCTTACAGCAGTAATTAACCAGGTTATTTGCCATGTTCCTCTCAGTGGGTTAAAAACTGAGCTTTTTCTATTTGAAAGATGTCAGCTTCTGCAGACCCATGCTTTCTCTAAACACTGTTCAGCAAAACAAACAAAAAAATCAAAATCAAAATAAATTTTCAAAGTATTACTACTACTACTAGTCATAGTAATAATTTATAAACCATTAATAAGCAATTAATAAGCATGTTATAACAACTGCCATGCAAAGATTAAGGCTCACTATTTGGCAAGATCTGATGTTTCAATGCTAGTATCATTTTTAAAAATATCCAATGAAGTTGACACTTTTACATTCTCCCTGAGAAAGAGACAAGATACGCTAAGCAACTAGTAATAACTTGCCAACAGTGAGGGTGCACCTTTGCATGGCATCTGTTATATTTAGTTTTGAACTGCTGATTTATAATCTGTCTACAACCTAGCTAACAACCTGATTATAAACGATTTATAAACTCTTTATTGTAAAGTGGTATGTTTATTATCTTTAATGACTGATGACCTGGTATCACTTCTGATATCAGTGTTATGAAGTGTACTGGTCAAGGAGACCTCATCTGTGTGAGTGAAGGTCACAGATGTGGATGGCCACATCCCACTGCTACTCTCATCACAGGCTTAAAGTCAGCTCTCAGTGTGTTATCAGTGGAAGGGCTCAAAGCTACATGAAGTGTCTGTACTATTTGAACATATGAACAGCGTGCTAAATTCAAAGGCAGAGCCAGTTCAGGATGTTGGAATCCAGACATCAATGTTTTTAAATGCAAAATGTTTTGGTGTACATAATAAATTAATGAACGATTTGGGGGTGTTAGTTTCAATTTAGATTAACCAATCAGTGAGCATCAAAATGATCAGAAAGACAAAATCATACATAGGTCTATTGGAGATCCAAGGCTGTTCATAAAGACCAAGCAACACCCCAGTTCTAACATATAACCTTGTTGGAATATGGAATAATGAATAAGGTAGATTCAAGATTTTTATTTGTCACATATATTTGTCCAAAAAACATATGGATATAAATAAGTGTAAACAACATTAAATATGCAGACAAGTTACAAAGTTGCGTTTTTTGTACGTTATTTAAAATAACAGATGGCAGGCGAGGTACCATTAGGTAGATAGTTCAGTTTGTATTTTAATTAACAGTTTGTGTGTCGTGTCCTGTTTAAGAGTCCTGTTGTCTGAGGACAGAAGCTCTCTGTTGTGGCTTAGGTTTTATTTTGAAATTTTGGACTGTGTGTGTCTGAAGTCATTGTGATCACCTGTCCTGAATGTAGTTAAAGTGATTGTGTATTCTGATTGGTTCTTATGTCTCTTTGGTATTTAAGTTCTTTAGATTCCTTTGTTCATTGTCTTAGCAACCCTCACACTGCCTTTAGTCTCCAGCACGGTATTTACCCTTTTGTGTCTTTTATGTAGAGTTTTGAGCTCGGCCCGCGTGCCAGGTTTTCATTTCGTTTCTGTATTGTCTTGAGTCTGTGTCAACATTAAAATACCATATAAAGATCCTGCACTCTGCGCCTCACCTCACTCCCGTGCACCCCCAGATGTGACACTCTCTTTGTTCAAGCCTTAAGACCTCTAATTTCTAGACAATACTCTCTGCCTGATTTCAGCAGTTGGGGCAGAGTTGTAATGAAAAAAAAAAAGAATAAACATTCTGAAGTGATCTCAGGAGTGAAAAAAAAAATTTTAAGATGAGGGATATTCCTGAAGTCAAGATGAGAGTTGTTACCTTTGTCAGAACATTTTGTTTTTCTGTGATCAGCTCTCACATCAAACAGTACAGAAAAAAAAACTGTACCAAGAATATATTTTAATTCTAGGAGTGAAAATGAGAGCACATTATACAGTGGCATTATATAAAAGAGATGAATAGCTGTTTTTTTTATCAAAGTGACAGTGGTAGGTCTTTTGAAATGGATAAGACCTGAAAAGAAGAAAAGTCTTCAAAATCTGGAATAAGAATCCAGTAGGTTTGATGACAGAACTGTTTCTAGAATGATTGCAGAGCATCTAGGAGACTGAGGCTGGTTCTGAATTTAAGAAAATATCCACAAAACCATTCTTGTCATAGGAAGAGTTGTGAGAACTGAAAAGTTATAGTGGACAGATATCTTCCACATGCAGTAGAAAGGAAAAAAACAGCTGTATTTCAGTTAGTTTAAAGCATGGAGTCATGGTTATTTTCAATATGTATTTCCTGATTTGCCACAAAGCAAAAGGAATTCCAGACGATGACCAACTAGAAGCAATTTTTGGTAATTTACTGTTCCTAAAAGGATGGCTGAAAGAAAGAGTAATGTGATGTTCCAGCCTGGTTAAGGTCCAGATTTAAAACCCACTGAGAGCACCTGAGCTCGCAATGAGCATTAATCGACTTGACAATGTTTTCCAACTCTGGGAGGCCTTTCAGGGGGGGTGAGTGTGCTTGAGTCAATCATTTCAATAAAGTATTTGTCATTTTATTAATTTGTCCCAAAAATACTATGAATGTTGAAGAAAACATATAAAAATACCTTGGGGTCTAGTTCTTATTATTTAAATCTACATTAAAATCTACATACAGGTTACATCAGCCACCACTGGTAAAAACCACCTGCCAAAGGAATATCTAAAAATGCTCTGTTTGAAGTTTTGGGTTTGTGCTAGATGGCATGATGATCACATTGTAGCTGAAAAGTAAGCTTTCAGATGAAAGTGAAATTTCTCATTTGATTCAATTATCACTGTCAGATATCATCCTCTAATTGCTGTAGCAGAATGCAGATGCTGTTTTAAAATTCATCAGGATGAACACAGTGCGACACAGTTAGTATTCAGTGGCTACAGCGGTGTTGCATATGGTGTGGTGTTTTCCTCCCCTTGACCCTCTGGCTAGCAGACCATAGAGAAATGGCACAGTTGACACGTGTTAGTGCCACAGGGGATCAAAATAGACCTTTATTTCTCCCCTGCCTCGATCGTTCCCACTCACCTCCCCCACCCTTCATCCACGCAGACCCCATACCCTCCTTCACAAAGCAGTCACTGACATTGACGTACCCAGTGCTATGACAGAAGAATTTCAAACAAGGTTGGGGGGATGAAAGAATGAGGAACCAAACAGGAGACAACAGACGACCCAATACAAAAGAGAAATGAGAATGCAAGAGGGAAAGGGAAGAAGACTACCAGAAGACTACACATACCTGTGGCTGATCCATGAAGATCACTGAATGAAACTGCTTTTGAACGTATATGTTCTTCAATTACACTACAACTGGCTGTCCATTAGGAACATCTGATGCAGGGGCAGGTATTACAGTTGAATATACCATAGATGCAGTTTGTGGGTGTACCATTGCAGCATGTAGGCCTTCCTTTCCTTAACCTCTATAGACATCAATGGGAGTGGTACCACTTTATAATAAGTCTACCATCATTTGAGGGTTTATAAGTGATTTGTAAACAGGTTGGTAATTGTAGACAGTTTAAAGATCATTAAAAAGCAGTTATAAACAAGTTATAACTGATATCATACACTGATGCAGCCTCAAATTCTTCCTGGGAAAGAGGCAACAGGTATAAATATATGACAAATGTCATAACTTGTTTATATCTGCTTAATAATGATTTATAATGGATCTGCAACCTAATTAACAACCTAATTAAAATCTCTTTGTATGGGACCAGGGGACAAGTTGAAAAGGCGAATCCAAAGTGCAAAGGGAAAACTTGAGGTTTGGTGATTGGTGATCAAGGAGATGCAGAGGTGAGGCAGAGTAATGAGCCCGGAGGGTTCTGACATCTTCCTCATGATTTGGAGCAATCTGCTGGGCTGGAGTTTGTGGAGACAGGAGTCAAATGACAATTAATTTCCATAAGAAATTTTTTCACCTTCCCTCCAGTATGAGGCCCTTATATACCACCTCAGCTCCTTATTGAGGGAGGTTGGTGAAACTGGGAGTAAGGTGCTCCTGGTTTGGTTGTGCTCTGACTCTCCACAATAATAGTGCTCAACGGCCTCGTGGCCGTCAGCTGTCAGTAGGGCCCGGTCATGTCAGCAGGAACAGCGCCACACAATAATCGCTTTCCTGCGGCTTCAATGGTGCTGACAGCCTGCCATCACAATCGGTAGTCTTATTGTGAAGTAGTATCATGGAAATGTCATAAAATTTTTTATAGACATATTGCTGTTGAGATATATATAAAAATATTTATATTTTGTTATTCCTTATTAGTAATGGATCTTTAAAAAGTCTCCACCAAAAATGTTCTTTTGGAAATGCTAGGAAAAGTGGTTCTTTTATGGATATTCTATCTTCGATTGATTTTAGAGTTCAGGAGAAACAGTGGCCAGAGTGGGCTAGAGTATTAGGACCAAGTGGATCATTATCTGTACAGCAAAAACACCAGCATGATCGGAACATGCTAGTACACGCTGTGCTGGGACGAGTGTATCAGACACAGCAGTGTTGCTAAGGATTTCCAGCACTGTCTATGGATCTTTATGGCCACTTTAAATGTACCTAGTTGATATACCATGTGTAGATATTTGGGATTTACAAGGCACAGCTTCTTT
Organism: Rhabdalestes septentrionalis; assembly: GCA_037832545.1. Taxonomy (NCBI): domain Eukaryota; kingdom Metazoa; phylum Chordata; class Actinopteri; order Characiformes; family Alestidae; genus Rhabdalestes; species Rhabdalestes septentrionalis. The sequence goes on along the minus strand of JBBMFX010254366.1, from coordinate 3,663 downwards.
TATATTTCAGCCCTGTATCAATGGAGAGATTCTAATCACAGTGAGACATTTTTGCTTAGTGGACTGTTCTCAACAGTGACATCAATGATGTTTAAAATCTCAATGAGAAAGACTAAAGAATACAATATTGCTGAAATACAGTACTGTATTAAATTATAATGTTCAATTATGTTAACAATAATGATGTATGATATTATTTAAGCGGAAACAAATATTAGGAGACTGAAGAAAAAACACTTGAAAGAATGATTTTGTGTGATTGTATTTTCAGTCCTAGGCTTTTTACTGGTGTTGCTCTATTTTCTGTGTGTAAACCATTCAGTGAACCTTACTTTTCACGTTGCTTATATCTCAAAACAGAGACTAGAGATATTGATGAACAGCCTGATACTCAAGTTTTAAATGGTTTTCTTGTTGAAAATTGGCTGTTTGTTCAGATATGATTCACCCTGTGGCCATACAGGGACATACAATTGAGCTCTTGGTGATTCAGAGAGAGATTAAATGCTTTTCTTGGGAATGTTGTTAAAAAGTTTGCCCTGCCTTGTTTTAGAATGTTGGCCAGTATTTTGGGCCATTGGTGAAATGTTTAATCTCTTTTAAAATTTGAATTGAAGAATAAAAACAGAAGTCTTTCTCAAACATATGCTATCAATAATTAAGCTCAAATTCATCTAGTATGACTTCAAAGATCTTAAAAGAGTAATTTTGATTTTTTTGTTCTTTAAAAAGTTTTATAAGTGTGAAAAACTTTCGAGAAAACTCCACATACTAACTGCAATGTTCCAACATCTACTGAATTTCCTATAACCGAAGCAGAAGCTGCAGGAAAGTAGAGACTAACTGCCCATTAATATCTTGAATTTGGGAAGAAACACTGGATAAGCCGCATGTATCTACAAACTTTTGGACATGTATATGAGCTTGTTATCTGTCTCCAACAGATGCTGTGCCTTGCTGAATACAAACATGTCCTGAAAGCAATAACAAACCATAAACTCCTAATCCCAAAGTGATGAAGATACAAACCTGCCACATTATCAACTAACACTACGAAGTTTCAAAACAGTAAGCTGTATTTTCATTTTCTGGTGACTGAAACAATATTGCATATTTCCCTGGTCTGGTTTCCATAAATGAGCTAAAATATTTTAGATTGCTGTCTGCCTTGCTGGAGAATAATTGCTTCCAGATGAAAAAAAAAACAAAACAAAACTCTGGACGATGCCTAGATATTTACCTTCTCATTCAAAAGCCGGAGCTTTTGGAGGACACAAAGAGGCACTGAGTAAACATTTTCTTGTATCATGTGGTGAAAATGCCATTTTGACAAATTGACTTAACTAAGTATGATGATCCGTGCCCATTCATAACACTCTCCTGTAAGTCTGAAAATAATTTCCAATGGCAACTAGATTGACTTTCTGTGAGAAAATGTAAAGCGTAGTTGCGTCTTTGCAATATACAGTGTTTGGAGACACACAAGCAATGGTTTTATGGGCCAAAAAGAAATTATGCTTGCGGCTTTGAATCAGAATGGCACCTATTCTGACTCTATAACATGACGCAAAAATTCTTGTGCCCTGCTGTACAATCACACTTAATAATAGTGATTGACTTTCTAAGACCAGACTAATCCACATCACTAAAAAATGACTACAAGTGCTCAGAAATCAAGGGCATTAATCGGGAGTTTGTGCCAGGCCCTACTCTTTTCAGAACATTTATAACCCAGGACACTGCTGTGAGGACTGAATCACATTCAGTTATGAGATCATTGCTGATGTCAGGTCCTGGTGCTAAATAACTGGTTGTGAATCACAATCACCACTCCAATTTAGCCCAGAGGTATTGGATGGAGTTCCATCACACCAGAGAACATTTGCCACAACTGCACAAAATGTACCTACTTAGAAGTCTCATGAAACTGTGCAAGCAATCTGGTTTCACATTACGTGCACTCTGAAGTTCAATATATAGACATCATGACCCCTGTGACCTGAGTTCATCAGAAATGCCACACACTTGTATCTGGAACCAGACTGAGACAGATCTATATCATTGGAAATTATTTCCTGCATCATTTAGGTTGTTTTTTTTCCTGTAGAGCATTTGACCTTTACTGAACCATATAGCTGCACTTATATGTGACAAAAGCTGTATAATTTTCTGTAACATTCTGTATAATTTTGTTGATCCTTCAAACTACTCTTACATTCTTTGATGTGTTTTTGTATTTGGGCCTGGATTTTCTTGTTATGTTCAGTATTTTTGAGGATGCAGCATCAGCATGGTTTTCATGAAAAGTGATTACTCAGTAAGGAATGCTGAGAAGATACAAACACTGAGATATATAAAGTTGCTCTCGTCACTGGGTTATGGTGGAAATAAATTCTCTGTATATTTTTGATATACCTGACTTCACTATTAGTGGTTTTCCACTGGCACAAGGTACAATTCCATTCTGCACACAAATGTTTTTCCATTACAAATAAAGCCGCCCAAGTTTTTGCCAATCTGCTTGATGGTCAGCAATCAGCAGTGGAGCTGTTTTTAGCTACCATTTTTGGGTTTGTGCACTTTGTATTTCTGGGGTTATTTGAGGGACTTTTATGTTGACACCTTGTTTTAGGTCACATGGTTTTGGGAGCACGTGTCTGTTAGGTTGTTTGTCTGTATTAGTCTCACCTGCTCCTTGTTTTAGTTCCATTAGTCTCAGTATTTAAGTTGGTTTGTTTTCTTGATCTGTGCATCGCCTCACATCCCACTCCCTGTTGTGTCCTGTTTGATGTTTTGCAGTTCCTGACGGCATGGTCGACGCGCTGCGTTCAGCAGAGCCCGCGCCGCACCAGCGGGAGCACGAGCCCGCTCCACGGCGACGGAGGGAGGAGACCACCCCGGTCCTGTCGCTGGAGTGCCAAGACCTCGCGGCGGAGCTGGACCTCCGCATCACACAGGCGCTGGAGCTGTTGGAGCATCTCCAGCCAATGAGAGATGCCAAGCCAGACTTCGTGTCGGAGCTGGAGCTCTGCATCCAGGGGGGTAGGGAGAGTCTGGCGTGGGGAGAGTCTGGCCACCTGCTCCTGTGACCCCAGGTACAGGCCCGGTCAGTATTGTTCCTGTCCCTGTTAATCTAGTTCCTGTCCCCGTTTCTGTCTCTGTCCCGGTCCCTGTTCCCATTCCAGTCCCAGGTGTTCCAGTCCCGGGTGTTCCAGTCCCTGTCAGCCCTGTCCCTGTCAGCCCTGTCCGTGTCAGCCCTTTCCCTGTCGGTTCTGGCCCAGTCAGCCCTGGGCAGGTAGACCCCGTTCTGGTCTGTGAGGTCCTGGTCTGTGTGGCCCCAGTCAGATCGGCTCCCGTTAGCGAGGCTCCCGTTAGCGAGACTCCCGTTAGCGAGGCTCCTGTCCGCGAGGATGCGGACGGTGTAGCCCAGGACGGTGTAGCCCAGGACGGGAGGGCCCTAGTCTGTGGGTTCCCAGATTGTGGAGTTCCAGACTGGAGGGGGTCTGTCCCTTACATCCCAGTGGCCTCAGGTCAGAACCACAAAACTGTCCCCTCTGTGTCCCCGGCTGTGGCCTGGTTAGTGGGGTTTTTAGGAGGCTTAGCAGGGGTCCCCAGCGCGCCCTGCCCCAGCGTGCCCTGCCCCAGCACGCCCTGCCCCAGTGC
>JBBMFX010254153.1:0-19895 GCA_037832545.1 Rhabdalestes septentrionalis | reverse complement strand
GGATACCCACTTTTTTACTTTTTGCTTAACGGTTAAGTTTGTTGTAATTAGTATTAACCATCAAAAAGGTCAGCAATGCCTCGAATCTACAACCGGGGCGGTTCATCATACAGTAAAACGTCCATTTTACCCTGAGCCGATGGGGGGAGCCATCAGCAAAATTTGTTTTGGTTTTTTTTTTTAACATGTTATTTATTTATTTATTTATCTATCTGTTTATTTGTTTAATGTCTGGGGCGCTTGGAAAGGACAGAATGCGACCATCAAACTCTCTAAACATCTGCTCTAGAGTGAGTACACCCAGCTGGGAATAAAAGAAAAGACGATTTAGGGAACCTCAGGGAACCTGGTTTGGCAGTCACCATATCAGACTATTTGTTTCCTGTACAAGATCTTTAGATTAGAATTCTAACAAGACTATCCACAGTCAATCACAGGTCGCCCGTAACCTTGTCAGGATGGTTTGTGTTATTAACCCACAAAACACTGATACTAATCCATTGCTGAAAACAGAAACTTTGAATAGTTTGTGGGATTTTTTAAAATCAAACTATGATTTTGGTCATTAAGCAGTTGTCTAATTCACCTTTTCAGTTCTTGCGCACTTGTAAATTTGTTTTAATGTGTGCTAACCATCAAAACATTTCAGCAAAGTCTCAAATCTTTAAACAGAGCAGTTCATCATACAGGAATCATCCAATTTTACATTGAGCCCATCGAGGGTTCCAAACTCAAGAAAGGACAGCATAATGTGACATAAAATTTTGGTTTGTAGCCCAATCTACCCCAGTTGAGTAAAAACTTGCTAAAACTGTTGAGCCCCCATGCTCCCAGCCCAACGACACAAAGAAAAGAAAAAATATATATAACAAGACTATATAAAATGGTATCAAATAAATAATCATTTATTAATTGTACCTGAGAAAAAAACGTAATAATTGTGGTATTGATCCCACATGTCAGTTCAGAAAATATAACAACCATGTAAAGCAGGGGTCGCCAAAGCGGTCCAGATAGGGCCACTGTGGGTGCAGGTTTTTGTGCCTCCTCCTTGGTTGGAAGGAAAACCTGCACCCACAGCGGCCCTTTCTGGACCGGTTTGGGGACCCCTGATGTAAAGGATCCTAATGGGGCTGCACATTAAATGTGGCTAATACTAGATACAACTGATGGTTTGATTGATCTTTTGTTTATTTGTGTGTGTCGACAGCTCTGCTTGCAATCCACAAGCTATTTCCTTTCAACTCTTGTATGTGAAGAGGAACTCACTCCCTAATACATATTCATAAGTGATATCACATGTGAAATTGAGGTTAACCTCCAGACTGCAGCTGTGTTTATAAAGAAATGACTATTCCGATTTTGTGACACAAACATTTAAAATAGCTGCCTGCTAACCGAGCAGCCTGCCAGAGAACATATTTGGAAATTTTCCACATAAGCCTTGCAGACCTTGCAGGATTGTGGATAGTGGTGTTGTTTACTATTTGTTACATGACACCAAATATCAAATATATTCAGAACGGTTGTTTGGCTTGTTTACATATCATAAATCTACTTAAAAGGAATCAGACTCAGACAGCTATTGATCCTTGCTTATGTTACAACTGCACAGAGACAACAAGTGTATGCATTTTAAAGTCTATTTAAGGCAATAATATCTCTGCATGTAATCCTCAGCATAAATCTATAGATATATACCTTTCTGTTCAGTGAATTACTAGTAACACATATAGAGGGATGGAGTCTGTTGTTTTATGTTGTAGATCAGTAGTCAGTAGTAGATCTGTAACATAAGTAGTAATATTTCACATGTTAAGGCTATGGCACTTAAAGGAGCCAAAATAAAATGATTGGACTACAGCCTACATTGCACTACATAACTACACTACAGCCAAAATAGAAAATAATGAACAACTGCAACCTCTACTGTGAACCTGCCCCCTCACCTACAATAGTGGTGTGACTAAAGTGGTTAGTAAGAGACACAGTTGACGCATCTCAAAAGGAAGAACATTACAAAAGCCACAACTGCTTTGGTGCAGAGGTCTGACTGTTAGAAATGTATTTGCTACTTGGGGAAAATAGCAAATTTGGTGGGTCTCGTGTTTGTATCCTGCTTGTGTGCAATTCTGGGTGTTGTGGTGAGCAGGGCCTGTGGGACAGAAGCTTTTTTTTTTTGTCTAACTAATGAGGTAAATACATATTGTTACAAAGTGCCCGTTAGGCCCGAATGTCCATTTAAATTCACTTGTAATCATCTTAACCCTTCCAGGCCGGCAGTTCATGAATGTTGGCCGTTTAATTGAAAAACTTGAGCTCACTCAAAACCTGCAAATTATTTTATTTCAAAATTATTTGATTCACATAGATGAGCATTTTTAGAAAGATGAGCAGATAATTGATAACTGAATTATTTTCTCCCATTAACATATTCAAACTGTGCTCCAGCACTGATTGCCTGCATGCTGTTGTCTGTCCAGTATAGTCCTCTCCCTGCCAAGCAGATGACTCATCAAAACGAGCTGCTGCCAAGCCACTTGAAACTGTGTATTATTTTAGCATCGTTGTGTATTTTATGCTGACTGAGGAAAAAGTGGAAGCACTGAGCAATAACACAGTGCTTTACACAGTGAAACCCTGGACTCAGGAGAGTCCTGTTCAGGGCACATTGTGTGGACATGATATCTGGGAGCTGGGCAATTAACAGGAAATGTATCAAATCTGGCATTTAGAACCTCATACTGGTTTATATTGCTCATGTTGTTTAATCTAGTTAATACTTTCCCCAGTGCATGTTCAGTCGACTGCCTCCACCTCATCCAAGTAAAGTTAATTAACTGGATTCAACTTGAGCACAATTATTGGAGAACCGCATCAGTAATTTGGACAAATTTTGGTTTTGGTGAAACCATAGTGTGTTTTAACCTCTTAAAAAAATACATTTCTTTGTATTGTACAAAACGTGGGAGAAGGAAGCTGCTGAACTAAAATCTGTTTGGTACTTTGTAGCCTCTTTGGATTTCTGAGTTAGTAACACAGTGGAGCTGCATTTGAGACCTGCCTTGCCCTGCAATGAAGATGAATGGACCCTGCACAATGGAATGATATTTTCCAGATGATTGTCAAAACTCAATGGATGAACACAGGAGCAATGCTTTACACACAGGTTGCACCTGACAGTCAGTAATTCACACATCAGCCAAATAGGCAGTATGCAGTTAGAGTTGTCTTTCAGTACACTTTAAATGAACATGGTTACAACATTTAAATATCCATACATAGCACCTTTCTTGTTAAGCCATGCTTCATATTACATATTAGTCAGTGTTGGCTTACAGTTACAGTGTAGCAAAATGCTACAGTGAGTCATTATTGAAGTAGAAATAGCATTATGAAGTTTTAGATCTTTCTCCTTGTCTTTTAACTTTGTTTCTTCTTGTTTTTCATTGTTCCTATAAACCTGCAGATTAGACAAAAGCTACACCGTTTTTCTAATCTGCAGGTTTATATGATAATAACTCTTTTTTTCATGTGTATGCATTTCAGAATATGCAATAAAATATCAATATGTGGAGCAGGCAAAAACATGGTTCGTCCATTTTCCTGTAGCTGGATAAAGAAGAAGGTGCTTCTTAAGAGACAACAATCAATAGCTGAGCCTGCCACAACACAGACTGAAGACTGTAAGTGCCACCACTTGTTTCAGGATGGCTGAGGGATCTATGGTTTTCTGGTCTCTGAATGGTGGTGTGGGTTCAAATGCCACTTCTAAAACAATTGGGGTTTTTTTCCTTCACCTCTGGAGATTTCTCTTTGGGCAGCTAGTGTCCTGGTGGTTAGGGAGTTGCCTGTGCAGTCAGAAGGTTGCAGGTTTGAATCCCAGTAGCACCACTAAGGTCCCCACACAGTGGACATATTGTTTCCTTAAATTATTTTAAAAATCTCTAAGAAAACATATTTAGAACTGCTATATTTACACTACTTCATTACAAAATTATCACAGCTTGAACTGATCAGCAGATTTACAGTACAGACTTTGTAAGAGAATGATGGGCAATGAAGGCTATTAGTTAGTAATGCTACGATGTAGAACTAATAAGATAAGATCAGGTGAACTTTCATTAGTCACAAAAGTGGAAAATTTGCATTGTCATGGCAGAAAGTGGACAGTATAAAGAGCAGAAAAAACAATAGAATAGAATAATGAAATTCATCATGGCTGACAGAGGGTAATAGACTGATCAGCCAGAATGTTAAAACAATATTAAAACAGGTGAAGTCAAGAAAATGGCACATATCAAGGAGTGGCAAATAAGCAGCAATTGAACAGTATTTTTTTAAGTTGATGTCCTGAAGGAAAATATGACACATTGGGTGCATGTGTATTGCTTTCTCGTGGGTACCTTAAGAGAAGAAGGCACACTAGCAGAGGAAGTGTTGTTCTTGGTTTGATGGTCTGCTGTGAAATCATTGGTTCATGTGAATATTACTTTAATTATCGCCATAACGTGTGGTTCTTCTCAAATTTGTTAATTGACTGATTAAAATGTTCTCATTACATGTCATTTCTCCTGGTTCAGCAAAGCTGTGTATTAATGCATGCTTTTGTATTTACGAAGGTGTTTAGCCTAACATACATATTTTAGTTTAAGGTCAACTTAATTTGACAACCATTCAAAGAAATGCAGGACTCTAAACTCACCCTAAACTGATAACAACTGACACTGAATGTGAATCAGCGATGAAAGTGATGTAAGCTCATGATGCCAACATTTTTGAATGTGTTTATCAATGTGTTTTTAACTAAGCTTGATTGATTTGCTGAATTAAGAGCTGAGTTCATATTTGATTCAGTTCCATCACAAGTGGAATAACCTCGGTCACATAAATCTCATTCTGGCAAGTTCTACTAATGTTTTATACTAATACTGTACAAATTCATTGTAGTGTCTATTGTACATTTGTACAACTGTCAATTTCATTGTAAGGATTTAAATAAGAAGCCAATTTGAATCTCGTCAACTGGAAACTTAGATCCTGCAAGCCGATATTTTGAGTAAGTACTGTCAAACAAGAAAGCGTTGTAGCCCATGTGTGATTTAGTAAATGGTATGGCTTGCAAGGAGGGAGAAACTCAACAGGCTGCAAATTGCAATATATTTTTTGGACCGAAGTAATCAGGAAAAGAAAAAAATCATAAAAATAAATACGTCAAGTTTATTCATATTGCACATTATCATGCACATTCATTATACTTTACAGGAATAGAATACAAATAAAATAGAATAAAATAGAAATAAAAGAAAGAGTACATAGAAACATATATTTAAAAGAAGACAGACAGATATATTTAAAAGAACAGTAAGGTGGTTTTTAGCAGCTTTAAAAAGCTACAGTCATTACAGTCCTAATATAGATTTCTTTTCTAAAGAATAGAAAAGAAATGTCCCATGGAGGTGACGAATAATAAGAGGCCTTCATGTACAGACATAATGACTGCTGAACACTTAACATTCTGTGGCTAACAACAGGGGCAATTTTTTAATTATAAAAGAATTTTGAGTGTGGCGGGATGCATCCGTCTATGTCTGTTTGGTGGGGGAGGGGGGATGGGGCTGGGGCTTGCGGGGTGTTTGCGTGCATGCAAAGTCCCGGCCATTGTCCATTGTGGGAAGGGAGGGTGGCTGATGGTGTGAAACAAATGATTTTGAAAAAAGTAACAACGTAATGGTTCCGTCGGCCATGGCCAACAGAGGAGGAACAGAGCAATTTTGTTGGAATCTGTGTGGATAATAGTTTGAGTTGTGGTTCGAGGGTCTCCAGTCCACAGCAGTTGGAGCAACTGTGTCAATCAGAGACTTTGAGCAGCAACAGTTCTTGGCTGATGGGATCACATGGCAGCTGACCTGGTCCAAGACAGGTCAGCCATCCCAGACGCAAGAGCACGCTCAGACACTGGCACCACATATTCAGCCATCAACAATCTTGCATAAGTTTGCTTAAATTCTCAATTCCTATAACATCCTGGCTCTATACCCTTCATCTAACAGAAAAAGATAATTATAGAAAGCTTGGGTAAACAAGTAGATTTTCAGCCTAAACTTCAAAACGTTAACCGGAAGATTATTCCAAAGCTGGGGGGCTTTGTACAAAAAGCCTCTTCCCCTTGCTGTAGCTCACATAATGCTGGGAACTCACAGAACAGCTTGACATGTGAGTGTGAAGGTTCACAACAGGAGACAAATTCCCAGAGGTGTTTGGAGGCAAGCCAATTCAAGCATTTATCTGTCAATAGTAGAATTTTGTAGTCAGTCTAGAAAGCCAATTATGTATTGATAGTATCAGACAAATGTGGTCAAATTTCTGGTTCTACTGAGGACTCTGACTCTAACTGAAGTTTGCTTAGGTAATTGTGGGAGCAGCCTGACAGCAGGACATCAGAGTAATAACATCTGCGTCATGTTTCCTTTATTAGCTGATGTCAAACATGAAGAAAAGCTATTTTTATTACAACAATTATATCTGCATCAAAGAATATTTCAGAACAAATACTGACACCAAGATGTTTATAGGTTTCACCAGAGAAACTGAGAGACTAACAAGAAAGAACATTAAACCAGACTGTTTCTTTTGCTTATGGACATCTGTTTTTGTGCATAAGAAAGCTGACATCCAATTTTCTTTCCTAGCAAATCATTCCCAATCTTATTTAATTTAGGTTTAACAGTCTGATATACACAGCTGTGTGTCATATTTGTAGGAGGAAATTAATACAAGTGGCAACATTTATAGAGTGAACAACAGAGGCCCTAGGACAGAACTTTGCGGGACGCCGTACATTCTGAGTAAAAAATGAAGTCTTGCAAGCTTACTTAATGAAATCTCACTAGTAATAATCAGGCCTTTTTTACCCATAATGAACCCTCCTTAGCCTTGGTTATATACCAAAACCTTTAAACTAGCAGTTATTAAGCCACTAACAAAACCAAATCTTGATCCATGTGAGTTATCCAATTACGGAACTAAAAACAAAAAATGATCTCTAAGATCTTATTAAAAGTAGTGTCCCAACAATCCTGGTTTTGTTTCATAAGAATTACAGTCCTAGTAAAGAAAGTAAACCATCTTTTACTGTGTGGCTTTGTAATAGTGTAGGTCATTGGTGTCAAATGCCACATACAGGTTGAGCAAATCCAGCAAAGATACAAAGCTTTTGGTGTATAACCAAAGCTTAGAAGGGTTTATTATTTCTAAGAGAGGCCCAATTATTGCAGGTGAGCTTTGTTTATGTAAGCTTGTGGGACCTGAATTGAGTATGCACATAGATTATTTTGATGAGGAGATTACTATAACGCGCTCTGCCTGTTGAACTGGGTTAAAGAGTATCAGTTTCTCTGCTGCAGCAATTTTTTTTATCAGTATCTTCATCGGCTGTATCTGCATCAGCAGTCTGTGAATAAAATCATCCTGAAAAAGAATCTAGGTTTGTTTTTGTATAATTCAATGTGAGATGACATGCCACACTAAAGATGTCAGATTGGCCAATATGATCTTCACAAATATTCCTTCGTGGCACATGGGACAATATTATATACATTGGATGTAAAAGTGTCCTTGGTTAGGTTATCCAACTCTGGTGGACCAGATAGAGAGCCAACTGAGGTTGTTAAATCTCGACTCGGTCTCGATTCCTGAATGAATCGGTCTCGACTCGGTCTTGCTTCCTCAAAGACTCGGTCTTGACTGCATTTGAAAACCAATGGTCTCGGTCTCGACTTGGTCTCGACCCTTTAAAGTCTCGGTCTTGACTCGGTCTCGGCATAGGCAGTCTCGTCCCCATCACTACATTGAGGTAATGATTACTGTGGTGTTATCTATATTAAAATCAAGGTTCAAAAATAAATCAAGAATGTGAGTCCAGTAATGGGTGAGCATCATTACATGTTGGGGAAAATGCACATTTCAGAGGAATGTGTTCTGTATTAAGGTACATTTAATTGTCCTCTATGCCTCTGGTGCATTCAGCTGCCATCCCTACACACATGGTAAACACAGTCTGCCAAAGGTGACCAGAGCAGCAGAATCCATCTCTGAAGACTCATCTGTTCTGAGAATGTATGTAATTTAATGTCATTCCCCCATCTATTATTACTTTGCTACCATTTACCACAAGGTTAGCTAGGAAAACACAAATTCTCATATGAGCTCTGTGTAAGGCCCCAGTGGTCAGTAGGTAGTAATTAGAGTGAAAGATATCTTATTTGTAGCTGGATCATTTATATTAACAAATAGAATTTCAAAAGGAGTGAAGGTAAGTCCTCTTTTGGTTAATATCTGGGGCAGATCCATGAACACTTACTATGCCTACAACAGGAGAATGAAAAATTATATTTGAGTCCCAGCATTTTGACAAAACAAGTTAAAAGTAGTGTGGAAATAATAATGTTAAAATGCAAACTCATATAATTCACGGTACAGTCCACTATAGTCCTTACATGGAAACTAAGCTGCAAATCATACACCATTCACAAAGGAAGTGTATATGAATGCAGCATCATATAGGCCAGCCCATCAGAATAATACTCTTATAAAAACTTAAATCATGTAAAAATGTGTACGAATTTTGATACATGCAACTACATAAATGCCCTGAGTATACCTAAGTAAATATACAATTTCAAAAACACTTATTGTCACAAAAAGTACTGTACATTTTTTTAATCAAGGTACTAAAATGTACCTGTAAAACAGGTTCCTTAAGAAGTGACCTGTCTGGTTTCAAAATCGGTCAAAGCTACAATTAGCCAGTAAGCTATTCTGGGACATACTGGGCAAGAATCTATCTTGATTGTAAATTTGACTTGATTGTAAAGCTGACCAATTGGGGAAGTACAGTGTACCAGTGAAAGTTGTCAATAGGGCAAGACTGTATAAAATTTATAAACATATAAGTTACATTAAGTTATGCTTACAAATGTATTTGTGTTTTTTGACAAAATTTGTTTTTTTTTTTGTACATTCAACCAGAAAGAAATGATTTCATATATTCCTACCTCGTTTTTATATTTATAGGTGTTGAAATGCGTCCACACACAGCAGCAGGTCATTCCCTTGCAGGTTTGAGAAGATTCAGTCGGTCGAAGGATCGTCTGACCAGCAGATGGCAATAAACTCTAGTTTGAACACCAAACAGACGAGTAAATCCTTTCTTCGGTGGAGGGTCATAGTACCCACTCAGCAGAGGAGGCATGGCTGGTTCAGGAGACGTAGAAGATTTTATTTCACAAAACAGGCATTTGTCAGACATGGTTGAGTCATTTCGGAGCATTTCTGAGAGCGATAAACACTGGAAATCTAGGAGGGAGTTCATTCACAGAAACATTAATGACTATGAAGATCCTCACATTGATCATCTACTCGCTTTGTCCATGGTCTGGGCCAACAACGTGTTCCTGGGCTGCAGGTGAGTGACTGTGTTTTGTGTTCCTGGATCAGGTTCATAATTACGATATAACGATCCTATGTAGGCTTTTCAATCAGAGATCTCCCTTATTAATTTCCTCCAGAAAAAAAAAATTCACTACCTCTTGTAAAATAGGTGTAGAACATGGGTAGACATTGGTAAGACCAGGAAGTTGAATGTGTTGCATTTAGGAGATACGTCCTGCCCCAAAATGTATTTGGAGAATAATGCACTGAGAACCGTAGTGTGTTGAAGGACTAGGTACACTATATGGACAAAGGTATAGGGACGCCCATTTAATAATTTAATTTAGGTGGTCTCTCACTTCCCGTGAACGCCAATTTTAATGCTTTAGCAGCTATAGTTCCAACTTTGTGGACACAGTTTGGGGAAAACCCTTTTCTATTCCAGTATAACTGTGCCCGAGTGCATATATCAAGCTCCATAAAGACATAGCTTGATGAGTTCGTTGTGGAAGAACTTGAAACTTGAGGAAAGCCTCCAATAAGCGTGTAAGCTGTTCTAGAGCAAAAAGGGGACCGGTGACACTTAAGTCCCTGTTGGTGTAATGCCTGAGAACCATAGCGTGAAAAACCATTCTGTGTTGAATGACTAGGTAGGTCCCATTTGATAGAAAAATCTAATGAATCCTCTAACATAAGCGTTTATGTGGCAGTTCATTGGTGTATGTGTCTCACAGGGAGTTTAGTAGGTTCTGTGCCACCTCATATTTATACCCTGGTGTATTTTACTAATTAGCAATTCTGACTATAAATTCAGTGATATATTTAAAAAAAAAGGGATATACGTACACTTTTTGTTATCGGAGTCCATTGCAGTTTATTTTACAAATTGTAATTAATATAAACCTTACTGTATTTGCATTCACTAATTCTTCCCGCGCCCCCCCCTGCAATTGCTGTGCGCCCCCCAGTTTGGGAACCACTGATTTACAGTGTGAAAGTTATGCAAGACTGGAATGCGGATGTGTTTGAATGGGTAAACTCAGATACTACTGTTGTGTTGTTTGTCAATATCAATAACTTTCATTTGATTTGCTCATTATTTATTGTTCCTTTTGTCTTCATCCTAGATACAGTCCAGATCTACTAGATAAAGTGAAGGAGATGGCAGAGGGAATCGTGGTTGAAGATGCACCTGTTTTTAAAACCCGAGATGAAATTGTCAAGAACCAGCAGAAGGTACATTTTGCTTTGTAATGACAAGGCCTATTCCTTTGTATCACAAGAAGCTGGAAAAAGCCTCAACTGTGCAGGATTGAACTTTTGCATTGTATACTGTTTCGCTAAACTTCATTTGTAGCCTATAAAAACCGATTGACAAAAAAAATCTATTAAAATACAATATCTATTTTACTCAGACAGCTGGCTGAGTGATGTTATTTAATGGTACTCGCGCACAGTTTTTATGTTTACTGGGAGTATACTGCACATGTGCTTCTTATTTTTTAGGAAAATGTGCCAATAATGCATAGGCTACATTTTTGCAATTTTGTTAAATTCAGCAAATAAAATGCATAAAAGTAACTTCATTACAATTGAAGTGAACTTTTGAACAAGGGGTTTAAAAACATTTGAATAGGATTATCTATAAGTGATTGCTTTTTAATAATTTCTTTCCTATGTTAGGCTTAAAAATGGTGGTGCAGGTATTTATACACTGCGAAAGATGTGGTTAGCATGTTCAAATAATTTTTTCTGACATTCTACAGAGGTGACACCTGAGCTGCCAACTGATATGTTTTCCTCCTGATGAACCTGACCAATGATCAACCCTGGAAAAGGACAATTCATAAGTGATGGGAATTGTTTTACAAGTTTTATCTCAGAAAAGCAAGGTTTTTTTTTTATTTTTATCTTGAAATAGAATGTTTCTGGGGAAAGCAAGTTTTAGCAACATTTTATAACTTTTTAAAAACTCAAACCTACGTATTTTAAACTTCTAGACAATAAACAGCCTTTTTTAATGTGAATGCAATTTTAAAATGATTCTACCATCAATAAAAAAACTATTCAAAATCAAATCAAAGTCTGAAAAAATGTATTTTGCTTATACAGCATACAGTATAAATGCTTTGTAAGATAAATTCACAACATATACCTCATGGAAACGGTCACAATATAATCCATACTTTGCTTGAAAATCCACTTATTTTGTATAGGACAATATATTCATTAATGCACATTTCACTTAGTTTATTTGCAGCCACATACAAATGAAGGTGCATGTTAAAGGATATCAAATGAGACATGAGCAAAGTTAATCCAACCAAACCCTGACATGGACAGCATTCCGTAACCTGGAATAAATTGCTACCACTGCTAAAACCCTTGTCAGCTCATTCATTATTTGTGATTTAGGGTATTCTCTGTAAATAATTTAGGGATATATATCCTCATCCATATTTGCCAACAGTCTGCTTTCTTTAAAAACAACCAAAAAAGATTTTAAAATAACAGCAACAGTCCAACAAAACAGCAAATTCTGTCAGCAATAACTTACCATGCAATTTAAAAAAAAGTAAACCCAACAGCACAATTTTAGCAAAATGTTGGCAAATATCAGACCCTACTGATTGTTCCTTTCCACCTTACAGAACTCTTTTGATGTAAAAAAAAAAATCATCATGATGAGGTAAATGATAGATTGAAGTAACTGATATGCAGCGCCAGAGTAGAGATTTCAACATTAGGAGTCAACCCAGCTTTGCTCCACAATCGCAGAGACCCTCTTCTCATACTCCCGCTTGTTTTCTTGATAGAGCTGTGCTGCCTGGCTGTTGGCTGGGCTGTTGGGATTGGGCTCATCCAGCAAGGACTATAAAGAGAAAATACAAAAACCCCATCCAAAACATGCTTGTTTTTAAACACAGGAGTCAAGATGTGGAAATTGCTTCCTACTGAAACAAATGAATTACAGCTTCCCAAGCAAATTCTGTTCTGAATGTGCACAAACACTCGATCAGTCTGTCCTGCAATTAAGGAAACATCATCAAATTTCCATTGTGGAAAATTAGCAATCATAATAATAGTGGCAGCAGATTGTAAAGAAGCAAAAAAGGCACTTTTCTACTTAGGGTACTGAATTTTAAGTAATGTAAAGATTAATATCAACCCTGCTAATGTTCAGTTTGATGTATTAACCAATAAAGCTGTTCGTGAAAACAAAGTGTGGAATCCTTTCCCTGTATTTAGCCAATTCACCAATTGAAGCAGTGTTCTGCCACCATTGGGGGGCAACACTGGGAGCAGTGGGAATCTCAGTGGTGACACTAGTACTTAGAATTCAAACCCACAACTTGGCCACCATGGGTGGGAGATCGTTTAGTGCTGCTGCCCCTAAACTCTGGAATTCCCTCCCTCAAAACCTGCGCCTAACGTCCTCTCTGTCTCTCTTTAAATCCCAGTTAAAAACATATCTATTCAGCCTGTGCTATTCTACTATTCCTTCTTAATTTCCTATTTCTGTTGTTTGTTTGGCACTGCTGTTTGTCTTAACTGTTTGTTTTTGTTTGATTAATGTATTGCTGTAAAGTGACCTTGTGTTTAAGAAAGGCGCTATATAAATTAAAATTATTATTTTAACCTTCTGATTGCAGGACCAATGCCCTTACCACTAGGCCACCAGCTACAAATTTAATTTGATTCCCACTAACCTTTCTCTTGTAAAATATATTTTTAAGAATGCCACACTAATTGGCTCGCCAGACTACGATGACACTTGAGGACAAAATATCAGCGCTTCACAATTTTCAGAAATCAGAATCAGAAAAGTTTGATCCTGGAGGAAACAAATAGTGCAACTGCAAAAACATATAGACAAAATTGGATATGACGGGCCCTGAACTGAAATGTTCTATAGCTACCAGCGTTTAAGTGCTACAGTTTAAAGCTAAAAATTCCCCCGTGTACTGTCCACATTAACCTCAGCAGGAGTGTCAGGACCGCACACAAGCTTTCTGGGCTCAAACACTTCACGAAGGCTGAAACTACGTTATGGTTGAATAAAATAAAGCTCTATAAAACCTTTACATGCAGGATTATTTTGAGAAAAATCCTTTTATATATTGCTATAGCAACTTCAACAGACACACGATCCTTAATTCTTTATATTGTGTTATTACTTTGTACTTATATATTACCTTATATTACATAATAATAATACATGGAAAATATATGCTCACCTAAAATGTATTTGCATACACATACAACACTATATATTTTGTATAAGTTGTGAAGTGTACTTCTTATTTTATATAAAAGAAATCTTTAGTCACTGTTGTATGTTTCATTAAACAGCCCCAGAAAAAGTTTCATCCATGCTCCATGATCTCTAATGTTTAGCCTCTTGTAACATTGTGTTAGTGGTGGTGTTCGCTTGAAAAGGTTTCTTACAATTCTTTCTTGAACACTGACTTCCATTCCTGCACAGGTGTTTTGCATTTGTTTTGTTGTGCATTTTATATTTTGAAGGCATATCTCTTAAGAAATATCCATCATCAACCTGCATGTTTTCCTTTTATATCCTTTCTATTTTGTTCACACTTAGCTGAGGTGGATTTACTGTATGAAAGGGTTTCAATGTTACCTTGTTTTAAATGACAACTCTCCTGTTGGGACCCTGTTTCATTTCAATTAGCCAAATCCATAAGCTCGTTAAGATCTGAAAGGATTACAAATACAAGGACTGTGCTTGTTTTAGAAATGAGGAATTTATGGAAATTTAGGAATTGAGATTCGATATTTTTGCCGTCTGTTCAAATCCAGAATATTCAGCTCTTATGCAGAAATGGTTTTGTGGTGTATGTAATTGAATCATTTTCTATGTAAAAATTTTATGAAAATCTAAATGTGGGGTGTAAGTAATCAATAATAATATATTTTAATGATTATTACGTTCTTTTTTAAATGAAGACTGTCTCTACAAATACTGCCACGAATTCTCTCTCACCTGGATAGATGTTAGAATAGATGATACATCATATGTCGGACTCCATCGATTCTGAAGAATGTCTAAACATATACTGCCATCTGCATAAACTGTGGGGAAAAAATATATATATATATTTTTCAGTCAAAGACAATGCAAAATTTATGAATGCATCCTTCATAGGAATCTAGAAATAGTTCCAAATCTTCTAATCGAATAATATGCATCTGAGGTAATCGATTCCTTTAACCAGTGGCGGCACGCCTTCAAACTACATGTCTCCGCTTCAGAGTCAAAGGGAATAAGTTCTGTTCAAAGCGGGGCTTCGTTTCACAAAGAAATATGGTGAGTGCTACTTGTAAGTAAGGGTGGAAACACCAGCAATATTCTGAAACAGCTTTTCACGCAGTCACATATTCTGTCATTCGTGAATTCACAAACTGTAGATATCCTCCGCATTTGTTTCGCTTTTGTGACGTCCGTACCTAGTTCACTGCACTCCAACTGTTCAGCACCACGCCCAAAGGAACAACCAGCATGGGGCTGAGTGGGCGTATGAGGATGAGGCCTGGACTAGAGCCCTGCGTGGGACTTTTTAAAATCCCACTACCACCCACTCCCGCCCACTCGCCTTTCTGATGATTCCAGCCCGCTCCCGCCCGCAGGGCTCTAACACAAAGTCCAGCTCTTTACCCTCTTTGTTTGTTAAAAAAAAGTTTTTTCCATATCTCAGATTTCCCCAATTTTAGTTTTGTTTTATATTCTCCCTTTGCAATTTTATTACCAACATCAGCTGCATCCTCCATCCTGCTACGCTAACCCGCTGTCAATTTTTATCCTGCCCACTATCTCTGTTGCGAGATTTGCGTTTGGGTCCCATGGGATCCCGCTCCCAATGAAGGGCTCTAGCCTGGACATCACAGTCACTTGTACTTGTAGTCGGAAAGTTGAAATGTAGCAACGTTATTTATTTCTCCTTGCTGCTGATAGGCTGCTGCCCTGTGACATGTCTCTAGCAGTCCAGAATGTCCCTCAAGGTGCGTCTCCAGTGTTCTCATGTTTCTCATTTTGTTCTCCTTAAATTCCAGTATTTTATTATTGTTAATTCAACTAATTTAATAATGTATTAACAGAAAACAAATGTGCATTTACCAAAGAAAACAAATGTACATGAATTACAGTACAGTCTATACTGGGGTAACATCGGTATTTTATATTCTAGCACTGCGGGAGTTCAGTGTCAACGGCACAGTTTGGATGCAGGTTTACCATTACATTTTCTTTCAGGGTAATGTATTAAGAGTTTAAAATGAAATAAAAGTTTTTGGGAGCATATTTAGGGTTTACACTAGAAAACAGGCATTTTTATTCTACATTTTATTCCACAGCATTTCCACTATACCCAGGTGCTCTAGGAATGTAACCCCTGCAAATGTTGGGGTTTTAGTGTATTTGACAGATCAGGTGAGGCCATATGGCTAAATGGTTTGATTTTATAAGTAACCTATATATTATTATTACCTGAACTAATTGAAACTATTTTCCTTTATCCAAAACACCACTGCTGTTTGATTGATATGAGATCAAACTCCTTGATATTAAATTACAAAGCTTGTTTTCTTACTAATATTTTAATATGTTTGAATGTTATTGGCCAAATATTCTACAATATGTTTAGACATAAACCTTTGAAATTCCCAATAATGTGTTTTGAACTCTTCTTGATTAAACAGTGGTTTCAATAGGGTGAGTGGCCTAAATGCACAACGGCCGCACATTGATTCAATACACTTTCCTAAGAATAATGGGATATCGGTGCTTAATCAACAGTGAATGACAGCATGTTCTGTTTGAAACAGGGCATAATTAGTGCCATTCCATTATATTTAATCAAACAGAGATGAATTGCTGGATAAAAAACATTTGTACTTTCATGATTGTTTCTTAATGTGTCTCCACTGGCTCTTTTTTCCAACTTGTAAAATGGTGTCAAAAATATATATATCACAGCATGCACATTGTGAAAATATCTTGATACATTATGATATGATAGCTTTGTCATTTTGTATCCTCCAATTATTTAGGAATACAAAAACAAAACTGTCAGTAAACACTCACCATTTGGGTGGAACATTTTGGAGATAAAACGAACTGTTGGAGGCTTGTTGGGATATTCTTCTGAAAATTCTATCACGAGCTTAAAAGTTCCTGAAGGAAGATGCACAGTTAAAATAAGAATCAATAGTTGGCAAGCATGAAAGTACCGTAACTAATCCATATACAAAATTATCTCTGAAAACAAACTGAATGATTAATCAAAAGACAATTACACTACAAGGATGGTGTGTGTTAATAGGTCTGACAATATATTAAGGAAGATTTTTTTTTCATACAAAACCCTCAGGGAATTGCATGTACATTAACCCCAAATATGGGTTTACCATTACATGTTCTTGAAGGGTAATGTATTAAGCTGAGTTTTAATTGAAATGAAAATATTTTGGAAGCATATCTGTGGGCATATTTAGGGTTTACACTAGTTTAAAAATATATAGGCTCTTATTTTTTCCAAATCACTTTAATGTGGTTTTTCAATATACGCTGGTGCTCTTGGAACATAATCGTATATAAGAACTAGATATAGGCCGAATATTGATATCGGGTCCAATATAGCCGCAAATCCAATTTCGGATATCGGTCGGACAGCGCCGATGTCTATATTCCATTTTGCAGCTCGCGCTGGACCTTATACTCAACACTTTATTACAAGATGTGTCACCCTCCCCATACCATCAACCTGCTGAACTTCAATCTGACCAAGCCTTGTTTTTAAAAACATTTTACTCGTTTGGAGTTTGGAAATGCTGAAAAGCAAGACGGCTACTTGCGAGGTTTGTAAACCCAGTGTGCTGAGGGGTGAATGTTTTGTTGTGTCGTACAATACAACAAATTGAATCAACTTCTGCAGAGATTTCAGGACAAAATGTAACAGGAGACGCTAGTAAACCGGAAATGACTCCAGGCAGCAGACGGTTGGTGCCATTATCCAAAACCGCAACAAATTTTTCAGCAGACAACCCAAAAGTATATCAGAGAAAACCCTTCTCTCCCTCAAGACCTACTTGGTGTTCTTTCAGGGGCTATTTTCTGTGTTTTGTTGGATGTTTTGCCCTCTCCCCCTCCCTCTATCTCCCAAAACACGACGACGCTAAAGGTGGGCATCTTGTAACTCTTGTCCACCTTAAATACAGAAATGGTTAGATCACACTCTGCCCCATGTTTCGGATTGCACATTATTTTAAATGCATTCGTTTTGCACTTTATTGTTTTACACAGTTGTTCCTGCTAGAATGGACATAATACTTGAAATATTTAGATGATTCAGCCAAGACTACTGTTGCTGCTACCTTTTTCTGAAGTGTAAATAAATTCCTTTGGAATGCCTTTAAACTCAGTGTAGTTGTGTATATTTTTTGCTCTCCTAATAAATGGAAATTAGTTTAATTTATTTTAATGTAGCTAATACAGTAATTGTCTTACCATCCTCAAATGGTGTTCCCACAGGCCTAAAAAAAGAAAATTCACCAGTTAGTTAACCACAAAGTATTATTCATTAATAACCTTCCAAGTTTCCGGTCACATCCTTGTCAATTCAGTTGGGGAACTTGAGAGAAGAAACAAGTTTTTCCCCAGAATGGCCTTGCTCTAACTAAATCAGTGGATTAGATTTTTTATACCAGATTAAAGTCAATCGTGCATTTAAAGGTTTCAGAGAATTCATTTGATTTTGACACAGAGACATTTTTGGGAAAGTTTAGTTTATGCAAGAAGGCTCCCAGACAGCCAGAATTTGGATTAAGATAATTAAGTTCAGAATTAACAAAAATGTTTTAAGCCATGTGTGTTCATATAGATATGTTGGATTTTGCAGTTAATCTGTAGCAAAACTATCATGTGCAGTAATCCTTTACATAGTTCAATTCGTTTTATCAGATAAACATTGAGAATTTTTGTTTTCTTTGTCATTGTTTATCAAATAGGTATGATTCATAATGTGTGTATTCATACACATGTATTCATAATAATCATTAAATAAAAAAGCAACATTACTTTAAGCAAACATTTTTATTTTATAGTCATTTGTCTTTGCTTGATTAGTCTCATTACTTTGCTTACTAAAGTCTAATCAATAAGAAATAAAGTTAAAAACAGCTTTCGTGACTCACCCAAAAATAACCGCATTCCACAGCATGATATTGTTTTCTGATGGAGCACCACTCACACCAGTTGGTGGATCTTCTTGAAGCCTGAGAAAAATAAAATAGCAAATGCTTGTGCACGTTTCATAAGAACTCATGTAAAACACTCTCCCTGGTCAGTGTAAAGGCAACGAAGCTGCCTGTCCCTACATTCTGAAAATTACAGGTGAAGTACATTGTTTAACATGGCAGCCAAGAAAGACCATACTGCATGCTATTAATTCATGTCAGTCAAGGCTGGCTAAAAGCACATGTCCCCGCACTCTAGCCAAAAGTAATGTCTGGCATTCGTCAGTACAACTCCTCTATAAAAGATGCCATGAACTCATCAATATTCAGACTGCCAATCCTGCCCCTGCAGTTTACAGTGTTCAGTTGGTACACTCATAAAAAACAGCTTGATGTAAAACAGCTGTACCACCACTGTACATCGAGTCCTCAGTATATACCATTTGCAGCTTCAGAGAAGGTATGGCCAAGGACAATGTTATACAAATTCAACTCGATAACTACCACCTTCGCAGCTATAACAGCTTCCACTCTTCTTAAAAGGCTTTTCACAAGATTTTGTCTTTCTGTGGAATAAATTGAATGCGTTCATTCTGTAGGACGTTTATGAGACGCGAAGGCCTAGCTCACAATCTGCGTTCTAGTTCATCCCAAATGTATTAGATGGGGTTGAGCTCAGGGTTCTGTGAGGGCTTCCACACCAAGTTCCTCCACACCAAACTCACCCAGCCATGTCTTTATGGAGCTTGCTTTGTGTATTAGGGCACAGTTATGCTGGAATAGAGAATGTTCTCCCTCAAACTGTGTCCAAAGTTGGAAGCATGGCGTTTTCCAGAATGTCTTGGTCTGTTTAAGTATTAAGATTGCTGGACAAAAGGGGCTCAAATTCAGTGATCAAAAGATGTGTCCCAATACTTTTGTCCATTTTTTTGCGTGAGTGTTAGAGTGCTGAGCTGCCCAGCAAGATTCTTTAAAGGTCCACGGCAGGCTACATAACATGTTATTGCAAAAAGAGGCATAAGCATATGTGGCTTTATGAACACGAAGGATAAAACACTGTTACGCCTAGACTATAGAAATACAAGTTCGGAAACCAAAAACACTCTCAAGCCTGAGCAAACGGCTAGCTAAATTAGCTTAAAAAAACACATACACAAGCAGAAACAACACCCCGACACGCATTTTTACACACCTTTTGAAATCTCTCATGA
>JBBMFX010254047.1:0-19902 GCA_037832545.1 Rhabdalestes septentrionalis | reverse complement strand
ATAGATAGATAGATAGATAGATAGATAGATAGATAGATAGATAGATAGATAGATAGATAGATAGATAGATAGATATCCCTCTTCCTCACTCTCTCTCTCTCTGTCTCTCTCTCTCTCTCTTTCTTTCTCTTTCTAAGACTGACTGAAAGAATACCAGATCCATCAAAGATGCTTTTTTTTGAAGGTCACTTTGTCCAGTCACGCATCCATGTCCTCTGGCCGAGCAATGAATCACTTTTCTCATGTCCAGCCTTCTCATGGTAGTCATGCTAGCATTCAGCTACTCTCTCTCTCTCTCTCTCTCTCTCTCTCTCTCTCTCTCTCTCTCTCTTTTTCTCTCTCTCTCCCACATTCACACATACACACACACTATAAATATGCACTGTTGAACTGTGACCTATCCATTGCATTCATATAAAGAACATTTAAATAACGATATCATCTCAATATTATCTCAGTTCCTCATATATCTAGTATTGTATTTAACAGAGACCCCAGAAACCAGAAAGCAACAATGTTACTTAGCTTTAGCCATTAACCACTCAAATAACTGCCAAGAGCAATTGAATTTAGCCGCAGCGCTAATGCCTGTGTCTTGTCTCGCGCTAATTTGGACCGCGCCTGTTCAGTTGCAGCATGTGATTCACCAGAATCAAACGAGACCCGATGTGTATTCAAAACATCCATCGCCGCCTTCCCCGGGGTACACTTTAGGTGAGTCAGGTGGTGTAATGACTCCCGGCTGTGCGTCAGCAAGGAAACCGATGCTAACTTTAACCGTGATGGAGTAGCGGTCACCGTGCAGACCACACAGCGCACAGCAGATGAAACAGAAGATACACTTTAGCCTTGGCCAGAGAGTGGGCCGTGAATCAGGCCCCGACATGTGTGAGAAAGAAAAGAGGAACAAAAGATGAAAAAATGACCCCTCATTCCTCTTTCCCTCTTTTTTTCTCCAGAACATCAAAAGCTATGCGCTAGGTTTCATGCTTCTTCACGTTGATTATAGCATAATGCTTCTGGACAGTTTTAACCAAATCAGCACTTTTTAAAGTGTGTGTGTGTGTGTGTGTGTGTATGTGTGTGTGTATGTGTATGTGAGTGTTCAAAGGTGCTTCATCCTTTAATACTGACTTGAAGCTGCATAAACTGTGACCGCCAACACACCAACCCCACCTAAAATAACCCTTAGGAGTCTAATGACAAACCTGTGCAAACGCATTTCTCCACCCCGAACTCCAACGAGTCAATATTTTCAAGACGTTTGAATGTTCTTTTGAATACAATCCTGAATATGGAAAATTAAACACACACATAAAAGTAAAAGTGATTTTTAAGTATATGTGGCACTCCAATAAACATAAATTGTCAAGTAGCTTCAAAACCAGTGATTCTTACGATTAATGTCATGTCAGTCAAGGTACATAGGCTTATCTATTAGAATCATTTATACATTCATTCCCTATGCCATGCTGGGGGTGAGTGATGGCTTGGCTTTAAACTTGTTTTGTAGCTATCCTGTGTGATAGCAGCAATAATAAATTGGCCTGTAACCTACTAGGAACCTTGACATCTGATCTCAAAGAGCCTGGTCTCACAAGTTTTCCTGCAGCCATGACGAAATGCAATTTAATCAAAATACATGCACCGATTTTTTTTTGGTGCTAGGACAACGCTTCTCATTTAAGTGCAAGGACAATGCTTCACTACCCAGACTTTAGGAAAGAAATAACCCTAACCCTAACCTTAACCCTAACCTTAACCCTAAACCTAACCCTAACTTCAACCTAACTTTAAGAGTCACAATTTAGCGCAGATACTGATGATTTACAGTAGTGCGCATGAAAATACTTACTGTAGTGAAGCTTTGTTTCAGCACAAAAAAGCCCTTAATTGTAATCGGAGTGTAGATTTTGATTCAATTGTATTTCCTGACGGTGGCACAAACATTCGTGAGATCAGGTTGTCTAAGCATCAGGGCCTTTTTTAGTCATAGGCAACTGATTTTTCTTTTCCACTGGCACATGGAACCACAGCGTACCACAAACAATTTTTTTCCAAGGTGACCCATAACCTAACACTACATATGCTACTCAACGGCAGTGGATGTATCAATTCTTTCAGAATGGTCAAAGACAGGACACTGTTTTTCACCATCCATACAAAAAAACCCATATCATACAAGATAACAGCTGGGAAACCGACAAAGTTCAAGCACTACTGTATATTTAAAAATAAATTGCTGTGGGAGGTTTTTAACACTGTGTGTACCAGGACATCACTAACAAGTTAGCTGGGTTATGTTTCCATTACAGGGCTACACAAAAAATGACTCAAACAAGCCCATAAATAATAAAAGACCACAATAACAAAAGTGACTCTGACGGAAAATAAACTTTCCACTGGTTTGACTCCATGGACGTGGTTTTGGGATGATGACCCGTCATAAACTGTGGGGAGAAAATCGTGTCAGCAAAACCATGACCAGGCTAAAAGTTACAGTGGAAAATCAAAGCCTGCTGCAACCGGGCCATCGCAGTATGGTTTAGGTACAGAAAGATTCCTGTACAGTGGCAGTACCAGTGAGGGGCTGCAACAGGAACCACCACCACTGCTGTCAACAAAGATTTAGACAAATAAATCTCTTGTGTCGTGAACCATAATGCAAAGAAATATCAATCATTAACACATAGTCCAAGAAAAGGATGTGTCCTATTCCCACAATTAACCTGGAAAAAACCCAAACAGATCTACACACTCTTACACACTTAAAACCTGCTACTTTGTAGCCCCACCTAGTTGGTGTACAGAGACCATAATTCATCTGTTGATGCACACTTTGTGTTACTTATGCACTAGCTTTTCATCGGTGGTCAGTTTTAGACCACAGAACTGCACTTAGCTGGATATTTTTGGACGATGGGCCACTTTCAACCTAGTGAGCGTAAGTACAAGGTAGGTGTTTCTAATAAAGTGAATCACGAGTGTACGCTAAGTAGTACTCTCATGCTCTAGTTTTCAGAGGCAAAAAGAGTCCCTGACCACAGGAAAGAAGGAAATTATGCCCAGCTCAAGGACCACCATCAGCTTTCATGTCTTATTCCGGGGGACTGTCTATATGTACCACCATTAATTAGGCAGATTTTGTCCTTAATAATACATTAAACAAAAACACTTTTAAACTGCTCATTACTAACGTATTCTCTTTGTGTTTCGTTCCTCGGGGGTCCTGGGACACTTTTATGGACAATTTGAATTCCAAAGTGGGTGGAGATGTTTCAGTCCACATGCACAAGCTTCTTTATCTGTTTGATCAGACATCAGTGCAGCTGTGGAAGGAGGCTGGAAAGACCACAGGGAAGTTCAGGTTTTACAACAGAGGGTTTACAACTCTCGGCTCTGACATAAATCTGTTTCAGTTCCAGAAAATTGTCCAAGCACCTGATACTGTACACTTGTGTATGAGTGCAGTTACAATAAAGATGAAACGAATTGAAAATACAGCACTAACAACAGCAACATTGCTCAGATCTATAATGTAAGGCCCAAACAAACTACAGACATTCGGATTAAGCATCTTATTAATAGGTAGAAATGTTTAACATTAGTTAAGTATGGGCCAAAAGTGTCAAAAAGAGAAAAGGTTAAGTCTGCCAAAAGTGCAATGGGATTTCTTCCAGTATTTTAGCGCTAAGCTAAAGCTAGTGGATGTCAACATTCCCTGGCCATTCTAATTTAAACGCTGACATTTGAAGCAATACAAATGATTTTCCTCATGTTTTATGTGACAGTCCTAACAAGCATGCATGAAGATAGATCTATAAATACTTCTATTATGCAGTTTTACAGTATCTCTATCGGTAAAAATCTGAGCCATTCAAGAGAACACTGCCCACTGTTTTTCATTCTTAAAATCAATGGTATTCACCACCAGTGACGGATCTAGGCCTGGAGTGAGGTTTTCCTACCAAAGTGGTTGAGTCCTCTGTCACTGCCTAAGTATGTTGGTAGTAAAGCTAAGGATGATGATTCTTCACTTCTAAATAAAACATGAGCTAAAACTGAAGCCATGTTTGTTTTAGTTCCCAGAAATCATTAGGGCTTTACCGAAAACCTAGAAGCCCCTAAGGGTTCCCCACTACTATTAATAAAAATAAGAATACAAAGGTATGCATGGACCAATTATCTCCCTCACACACATATACACACACACATACACACACGCACTCTCTCTGTCTCTCTCTGTCTCTCTCTGTCTCTCTCTGTCTCTCTCTCTCTCTCTCTCTCTCTCTCTCTCTCTCTCTCTCTCATATTGTGGAACAAAACTAAAATATACATTGAAATAAACATAAAAACTGAATTACACGAAATCTGTTGTGATTAGTTTGATGTTAGTTTGATGTAAATGCACATTTTTAATTATTCCACTTCCATTCCAAACACAGCATAATAGAGCAAAAACACCAATTTATATGCATTTTCTCACTTACATTTTATTACTCTCAATGAAGTCTTTTAAAAACCTTCCCTTTTCATCTTCCCCCAGTAAACCATTTAGATCCTCTCTTAAAGGATACAGATGGTTTGGTATTATACAGTTTTGTCAATTATTATTGTTAGAATTTCATTTACTTGATTGACTGTGCAAATAATGAGTAATTGACCCATATACTTATATAACTGATGGCAAAAGTCCTAGATGGTGGTAGTAAAAGTGTTATATGCCCTTATTTGTATCATGCCGACGGAACCTGAATGCAAGATCACCTCTGGGGCCCGGATGGTTTATCTCATTCATGCAACTTTCCCTATTTCCCCAAAACAGCAGATTCCTGCAGATTCATGCATGAATGGCTAAGTGTGTCAGTATCCAGTAAAGTGCGAAACAGACAGCTCTTCTTCAAAGTTCTGTCCTTCATGACTTAGATATGGGTGTACAATACGTTACTATACATATATGTACAATAAATTTAGTTACAATAAATTAAATGAGGAAGAAATTAAAATGTAAAACAAATATATAAAAATATAGAGAAAAAAGTATAATCAAATCCACATTACATTTACATTTTCATTCATGACGTTATGCAGGCACCCTTATCCAGAGATCATTTGCATTTGAGTAACCATTACACAACATTTGAATGAAAAGAATGGTCCAATTTTTTAGTAAAACGGAATGAAATCTCATCACATTAATGCCCAATAAATGTTCTTTCGACTATTAACAAAATTATAGAATATAACGTATTATATAAAGTGCCGTGTGTTAGTATGCTGTTGACGTATAAAGACATAATTAACTTACTACTTGGGATATTTATGGAAGGTGCTACAAATTGATTCTTAAGATAGCATTATCATTCTCATCATTTGAAATTCTATCAATTTTATTAATTGCCACACGTGATTAGTGGTTGCAAAAACCACTAATCTGGCCGCAAAAATATATTCATTTAGGTCAATCAGAAACACAACTCGCTTTGAGGTCAATAAACACATTACATGGAGCAAAAAAGGCTTTAAAAAAGAGTTACTTTCATTGAAACATTTCAACAAATGGTTCTATAGAGAATCTTATTTGTAAACAGATGTAGGAGTGTGAGAAAACTTTGTGGGGGTTTGTTTCCCACAGCGTTTCTCAAGAAACCCTTGCATACAAAGCAATTAGCACTCATAGGCCCTTCCAAGGATCGTGGATACAAATGAGACTGGCTGGGCTGAAGGACGTTAATGGAAGAACAATCAGTCTTATTGTAGCTGATGTTATCCTTATTTAGAGCAACCATTTTACATGTCCTGTGTAGAAAGACTGAAATAAATATAGATTACTGGTCTTAAAACAATCCCAGCTGATGATATAGGCTTGTCTTCGAGCCTAATAACACTCGTTTGGACGTAGTGCAGTCACAAAGCCGTCTGATTCCAGCATTAACATGTCTGACTGATATACGCTCACAGATTAATCACTTTGATTGAAGAACGGATCTCCATGCAGGATTCATGCTGGGGATGGGTAGAGTCGAGGAAAACCTGTCATGTGGTGGTGGCGGCCTAGTGGTTAGGATACTTGCTTCTGGACCAAGAGGTCATGGGTTTGAATCCTACCTTCAGCAAAAACCCCACTGGGTTCCTGAGCAAGACCCTTAACCCCAAATTGTTCCAGGGAGACGGCCCCCTGTAGTTAGGGAATGGATGTCAATTTGGATGAATTTGCCATTTTAATAATAACCAGAGATTTTTGCTTAGTGCTTTAAATTGTTGTTCTTTTTTGTTCCCTTGCTAATTGTCTTGAATCAGCAACCGCAGCCAGGCTTCTTACAAGAATATCTCTTGAGAATGGCAAAACCCAATGGGTCAGAAAGCTGTGTGTTTAGATGCGACGCTTCAGGGTTATATTGCACTGGCAGAATGGCTTTCAGGGCTATAAGAAGGATGAGCTGGAGTTTGGGAGAGGAAATGGTTCTAATTTCTTCCACCTGTCCATTACAATGGGAGTCATGATCATCTGTAGTGCAGCATATATGAGCAATTCTCTTAAAGGTAAGAGCGGCTTCATACTCCTTTAACAGCTGTTTGTAAATAAGCAAGAGTTTCAGTTATTTTTCCTGGATTTCAATTCCAGGCAGTTCCTCACTTTGCTATGAACACACACACACACACACACACACACACACACACACAAACACAAACAGCAGTGATCTGTGTCCTTTCAGACAGGCCACTGAAGAAGCCAGAGCAGGAGAACATGCACACAACCTCCAGAAAATCCGTTTGCGAGTGTGTCCGACACACACACACAGATAATGACTGACATCACCAGCAGGGACAGGCTGTTTAACATCACTGCCAGTTGGCGGCTAAAACAAGGGCAATAAAACAAGGACAATGTTTTCAATACGCATCACTACTGGGTGGGTGATAAAAAATAGAATAATAAGGAAGAAATGATAATATATGACACCTGTAGCACCACATTTAAAAATACTGTCAAGAACAATGAGTACAGTGATATTTATAAACTGTGTTTCCACACTAAATCGCATGAATCCAGACTCGTTATACTCTTTTGAAAAACCAAGAATGTTAGTGTTCTAGAAGAACTGCTCAGATAGGCCTATTGAGACATATTGGAATGTAATTTATAATAATGGTGAATATTATCATATCGCCCAGACCTAATCCCTTTAATATGTGATTAAAGGGGTTGCATCCTGTAGTTGTTATGTATGCTTGGCCCTACAGTCTCTCATTTTTTATTCCATTCCATACTTTGTCTTTTTTTCCATCAGAGATGGGAAGTCTCATGGATTTCTTACCATTATACTAGAATTACAGGTTTATTTATCACAGTTTTAAATGCAAGATATCATAATTATGCTAGCAAGGTAACAAGCAAACAAAAATAAATGGTAAAAACAAATAAGAGCTTGTTTGCTTTGTTTGTCAATGTTTGTTTTAAGACTAACCTTTATTGCTGTGCCTTCATCAAGTCACCAACAGATCTTTCACTCACAGATCTTTAGCATGGTTAGCAATGGAATTTGAACTTGACTTTCCATTCAGTAAACCCACAACATTTTGTAAGACTCACAGTTCGAGTTTACTTCTGTGTCATCACTTCTATCTAAGGAAGCAAGAATCAAGCCAGACTCATCTGTCTGCTTATCTGACACAACTTTGCAGCCCATCAGTTTCTCTGCATCTACTTGTGACGGGCTGCATCTATTTGATTATATATAATGAAACACTCCTTATAACTTCAGCATCTGTGGGCGGAGCTAAACTGCAGTCAGCTGAATTGGTAGATGTATGTAAACATGTAGTTTTCATTCCCTCTCAAAATCACTGAATTTAAAACAGACTGTTTTCACAGCTTACATTCTGTATATGGATGATAAACAAATGGGAATTAATAGTACGTTCAGAAACTATAGACTGCATGAATCTCAAAGCACGATTCAACATTTTAGCATGACGATTTTCCATGACATGTGTTCAATCTCGTCAGAGAGGGGACTGCCCAACCCAAGGCATTCCCCAAGTATCCTCTGAGTACAAATTATAGGCATTCGCACTCTAACAAAAGCACATTTTGGTTAAAATTACAAACCTTAAGCTTGAACCATGTCACGTGGACACGTCAAATATCCACCCCAAGTGTTTTGACTCATTGCAACGTATTGCAACATAGCTGTAGTGCAACATTCTGCTCAGATCTGGCAGTCCTACTCTTCAGAGAACTAATAAATAGAGCAAGGCCACCATTAACTGAATAAAAGAAGCACACAATTTGAGGAAAACTCCTTTCTGTGAATCTGCTGGACAGGCATGAAGCCAATTCCAGCATTTAAAAGGCCAAAGTAAAACTAACTGGCTGCTTTGGCCTCATTATTTTCAGCAATGAAGCCTTGGAATCAATGGAACTGAATGAAATTCAGGAACGATTCCCACACCTGCACCGCTGATTAAATTATTCAACGCTTGCAATAAAGAACATCCATGGACATCATTTCCCTTGACACAATCTGCAGTCATAATCTCTCAGGCAGGCCCATGGCAATCCTGAAACACCCATGTCATCACTTTGAGTAGCACATAGCACAAATCACACTGGCTGAGAACTGATTTAACCTGCAACCTGAAGTTGTGATTTCTTCTGGAAGCTCAAAGCAACAGTAAAACATTCATGCGACCTCTTTCAGTACTGACAATTGGTACAAAAGACTAAAATCCATGATGCTTGAATTAAAATCCCACTCATAATGGATAAAAGTCTGTTTTATTCCCCCCTATATCAAATCGCAATCCTCTACTGATCATGGGAAGGCTATATTTATAAAAGTTTAGAACTGTTTTCATTTAAAGTTGATAGCCATGTTCTTTTCCACAGCCCTGTACCAATACTCACCTTGAACAGTAAAATGAAGCAATAATGACTTAAAAGTAATTCAAACTCTCCTTTACAATCACAATCACAATGGTCTATAGCCACAGCACCCCTAAGAAATGCAAAAAGCAATTCGTAATGGTAGAAAGCAGGTTTTGTTCAACACACATGGGCTTTGCCACAGATTTCAGTACCGCAGAAACTCATCCCTTCACTTTGATTTGAATTGATAATGGCTAAGAACCATTATAACTTGCTTTGAACCTACAATATACAGTCAAAATGTCTTCTTCATGTCTAAATCACTCATCCTCCCACAATAAATACCTAAAACACTCATTTATAACTCCTGTCAGAATTCCAATTCATAATAATGTCCCTTATTCATCTCCGAAATAGACTTGGTTGATTCCCATGCCTTCACTTTGGATGCTGAAAAGCAAAACTGATCATTTAACAATGACATATGATCTACAGGCCTGTGGCCTCCAGTCCAAACAGCTAAAGCAAGATCCAGTTGTTTGTTCTATGGTCATAATCTTTCCTATAGACTTCAGTACTGATTCATTCTTCCCAGCACTTTAAATACCACACAATTTAGAATTGTTAAAAAATCTCGGTTTCAACCCACAATCAACAGTCTCAGTGTCCTTCTCATGCCTGAAACACACCTCATGCCTGAAACAAGCCTGAATAAAACAATTAATAACAGAAAACTACTAAAAACCCTAATCTCCTAATGAAGTCTATTATAAATCTCTTAAATATCCACCCCTCACTTTGGATACTGTACAATTTAAAATTGGGTACAAACCACCATAACTTGGTTTTCACCCAAAATCAACATATGAACATCTTCCTCACCCAACCTTCCACACTGAATATGAAAAACACTTCAGTACTGAAGCATCCAAACTCTGAATCGTGTTTTAATAATGCCCTGAAATGTAGGAGCATAATATTCCCCACCCAGTTATACTGGATAATTCATCGTGAAGAGTATGCATACTGGATGGAAAGTCCACTGATCTCTCCTTTAAGGTGCATTGGAATAACACAGCAGGCGCGCGAGGCTCCCAGCGCGAGCCCGATATGGACGCCTCGGGCTCGAATGGGAGGTAGTAAGGATGGGAACTCACCTGAGATTTCTGTCTGTGGGACCCCATTCAGGGAGAAGCCCTTGGAGTTGTAGAACTGACGGACATCCGAGCAGCTCCGAGGCTGCTTGGTGTCCCCCCCGCGCGCGTGCCCACCGAGCACGCACAGGACCAGAGCCACGCGCAGCAACATCCCGGCCAGAGGAGAAAAGAGAATTGAAGGAAAAATAAAAATAGAAGAAGCCTCTTAAAACGAAGTTAAAGTCCGAGATATTGAGAGAGAGGCCGAGAGAGTGGGAGAAAGTAAGAGGAAAAAATCAGCTGTCCCGTTAAAGGGCATCCACAGGAGATCAGACAGGAAAAAAAGAGAGCGAGGTCTTCCTCGCGCCGCCCTGCAAAATTGAGAGATGCACGAGAAATAAAAAGAGAGCAAGAGAGTATAAAAAAAATCGTCCCACGAGAAATTCCCTCGTTACTCCTGAGGACTGGGATTTTCTGCACTTTTAATGTTCCTGGGGTTTTTTAGATCTGGTGATTTTGGGAGATATCCGTGACCTACGGGACAAAAGGAAATCATGTTAAATATAAAATATATATGAAAAAAATACATACACCTGAAGAGGTTAAATTGATGTGAGACCGGTTGCAGAGTCAGCTACCTGGAACGGGACGGAACGGGACGGCGCGTGTCCTCGGTCCTCGCGGAGGCAGCGCGCGGACTGGGCTTTCCAAAGCACAGCGCGCTCTTAGCCATGAAATGAGCGCGAGAGGTATCCTCGCGAGCTGCGGCTCACACGGCCACGCCCCCGGACGCCTCAAAGGCTGGCTGTGAGCAAGCCCCGCCCGCAACCTGCCTCATTGGCTGACGGTATCATAGCTCCGCCCACTGGGCAAATCTGATGGAGGAAAGAACATAAAAGCTATTTAAAAAACAATCCTGGTTTTAGATTGAATTTCATTCATTTCTTTAATTCCTTTCACTAGCTGGGCTAGTATGTGCATCAGATGACCCTGAATCAGATGTAGGTGACTCTGCAATGGTCTCACTTTAAAATGAGTAATCTGCTCTGATTTACTCATCTGTATGTTATTAAATATCCATGTCACCCCAGATCATACGCTGCTAACTCTCTTTTTACTCATGGTACAAACACTATGTCACTTTTCATAACCACTGGACCAAATCACTCTTTGGTGACTCTTCACTCTTATAGCTACATGCACTAATAATGCACTATTCTACTGTTCTGTTCTTTTTGAAGAGTTGTTGTATATTTACTCCTGTTCCCTCAAAATAAATAATGCTCTTTCTTATGTCATCTTATCTTATCTTATCTTATCTTATCTTATCTTATCTTATCTTATCATTTTGCAAATTTCTTACTTGTGGGACAAAAGCCCTGCAAAAGGCAGTTGGTAGCCTAGTGGTTTGTGAGATGCCCCTATGGCCACAAGACCATAGGGGTTTGAAGTCCAGGACATACAGTGGCAACATTGAGGTTCCCTTGAGCAAGGTACCGTCCTCACACAATGCCTCCCAGGTGCCCATCATTGATGGCAGCCCCTTCTTAACTTTGTGAATGGGTTAAATCCAGAGAAAGAATTTCATATTGTTTAAACCGTGAGCTGTGCTGTGGTGAGTTCTTGCGTGGCTGTAAGGGGCCACATTACTTTAGTAAAGGGTTATCTCATATGTTATGAAGCACCATCATGTGTTTTCGAACCCCAGCACACTTGGAGGAGAACACTAAACCAATTTTGTTACATTATCTTACAGACCCTTAATCAGAAAACTTGGGGGAATTTGCTTATGTTATGACTGCACAATCACAAATAGAGACAAAGACAAGACCAATTAAAAATATAAACTCTAAATGAATCAATATTTTTTTTAATCTGAAGAAAATCCTCAATATTAAATGCACTATGGTATCTACACGAATGCGGGCCAGGTGGAGTCCTGGCCATGAAGGCTCTAGCATCACAAATCTCTTACTTTTGACCAAAAGCTCACTAAATGGTTCAACATAATGCTTGGGAATGACTTTGCTTTGTGTACCATAAAGTCAAACAGGTTGTAACATGATACTGTTTCTGTGAACAGTGACTAGTTGTTGTTGTTGTTGTTGTTTTTTTGCAGTTGTGGGATATTATCGCGTTAAGTTGCAGTCTCAGTCTCATGTTAGCTGTAACTATCTAGATACATTACCTGCAAAAACCTCCCAACCTCAACATGAGCAATGCACATAATTTTTTGCAACGAATCAATGCCTTGTGACTAGATTGTTGTTTTAGTGCTTGATCATTATCCGAGTGTATTTAGGAATAATGGGGCATGGTGAGATTTTGGCTGTGTTGTATTTCCTGAATTAAAAACCCATTGTTTGACTATATTTCCTACTAACTTATTCACTCTATTTGCCTTCATTCATCTAGGAAGAATGTCATGCTAAGGAACTAAACCAAACAAGAGTGTTTTTAGACATACTCATTTCTGGATGCTTAGTTGCACCTGAAACCATTGCAAGAAGCTTCTATACAACCTCCTTGAGAGGGAAGTAGTAAATCATTGTTGTAAAACCGTAGTATATGGATGCAATAGGAATAAAATCATTCAACACAGCCCTTTCGAACATGCGACTCACATACAAACCCCTTCGGTATTCCCACCACTCCATTATCCTTGGACCCATCGTCCATGTCTCATTGCCCAACTCTGAGATCCTTCCTCTGCTCTTGGCTGGAAGAGGGAAAGCGAAAGCTCCATCAAAGGGGCACTGAGTTCACTTGTTGACCTCACAACAGGAAGTGAAGTGAAGCCTCCTCTGTAGCCAGCAGAGATTGGTTTAGGCTCCTGAGGGTCTGCTAAACCATCTCTTCCGGAAGACAGCGCCACCAGCCCCTGCGGCTTCATGGAAATGTGGTGATTTTGATTGGATTTGGGCAGCCTGAGCCCTGATTATCAGACTCTGCGGACCATAGGCTCATTTGGATTGCGCTGGTCTCATGCAGGGACGAGAATACATATCTGAAGAAAAGTTATTTTTAGAGAAAATAGGAGGGTGGGACAAAAAATAATTCACATTCTACTAAACATGAAACTTTATAGTGATACAGTCATGTGCAAACTTTTTAATGTCCCCTGGACAAAAAAAAACTTTTAGTTGCTTTTACAAGAGAAAATAAAATATGTAGGAACATCAACACACATGCATTTTTCCCTAAATTTGGTGCACAGTTCCTCCAAACTTTGCACAGGCCATAGTTGATTTTTTAAACTAAATAAACAGTAATTTTAGATGTTTTAAAGTGCGATCGCTGAGGACATTATTGTACAAAAAACGTTGTTTGAAAAGTGGTACCTTCATTTTTGCATTTAGTTGTACATACAGTACCACAGACAATACAAAACAGGTTCCTCATTGTGGAACCTGGGATCTTTGATGCATGACTGTCTATGAGACTATTACCTATTCTAAATAACCTAAATAACCCTTTAAATTACGCCCCTCATAAGAGTACAGCTGTTATTTTGAGTCCATCTCAAGCCTTCAGTGGACAGGTCGCTTCCTGACGAGCTTCAGACGTGTCATAAATTGCTGAGCAAGCTACTGCTTGTCCTGTATGTACATGTGTTCAACCACACCTTGCCTCAATGATTTCTGTTGTTATGAATGCCTACATCAGTGGTGGAGAAAATTCTCTGTGGTGGCAGGTTAGCAAACTTAGATAGCAGCTTCACACAGACAACATACACAAACATGCACTAATAATACAAATACAAAACATTTATAACGCAAGTCAGCAATATTAGGTATGGGCATAGCTGAAGACCCAAATGAACTGGAATTACTAAACAGCTCCTAAACACATTTTTATCTTAGCCTCTACTGATGGTGAGTTTGAGTCAAATCTCTCAAATGCACATTTGAGGTAAACCCTGGGTTTCTTTGATTTGAGTCTTGCGTGTGTGAGTGCAAGTTGGTTATCTCAGAATTGGAGTCGATTCTCTGTGCAAGTCTGAGTTTTGTCAAGCCTTCAGACCCTGAGGTGAAAGTCCAAGTTGAGTCTCTGAAGTGTAAGTCATGAATATCTAAGCTGTTAGTCAATATCTTGCAACTCTAAGGAGTCCAAGTCAGTTCTCCAGGGTGCGAATCTCAGTCATTTCTCTGGATTGTAAACCTAAGTCTAGTCTCAAGACACTGAGATGTAAATCCAAGGTGATTCTCTGTGCTCCAAGTCTTGAGTTTCTGAGCAGCAAATCCAGAGTCAGATACCTGGGGCATGTGTCTTGAGTTGAGTCTAGAGTCTCTGGGGTGTGAGGTTGAGTATCTGTCAGATGAGCCTATTTTAAGTCTCAAGTGTGTGGTGTGCAAGACTGAGTAGAGTCTCAAGTTTATGTGGTGTGAGACAGTGTCAGAGCTTGAGTTCTACGATGCAAGGCCAAGTCAAGTCTCGAGTTTCTGAGGTATGCAGTAGAAATGATTCTTGAGTCTCTGGGGTGAGGCACTTTTCCATAGGTCAAAAGGAACCGTGCTGTACCTAAACCATCTGCAGTGGCACAGACACTGCAGCACGCTTTGATTTTCCATTGTATCTTTTAGCCTCGTTAGCAGGGCGGTTCTCTCCCCAGGGTTTATAGCTGGTCGTTGTCCCAAAACCGTGCTAAAACCGGACTCGGAAAACTGGAAAGATTTTCTGTCAGAGACATTTTTGTTATTATAGTCTTGTTTGAGTTTATTAGTTTGCATGGACAGTTATAAAATAGAACTTTCTAAGCCCATACATTGTCAAATCAAAACAATGAGGCACTTAGCTTGGCTGCAGCCCACTTTTAGCCGTGCCCTTGAGCAGCATAGGTACGGCTAGGGTACAGGTTGCTTTATTTAGAATAGAATAACGTTTGTTTGCTTTACAGCACTGTTATTTTAGTCAGTGGAAAAGCACCACAGGTCAAGCCTTGAGTCTCTGAGGCTCATGAGTCTCTAGATAAGAAGCATTGCATTGCCTTAAAAAGAAACAGACTATAGTTTGGGTAACATGTTCAAGGCTGGGATAAGTCAAATAATTTAAATTAAGTGAAGAAAACTCAAATTAAGAGAAAAAAAGAGTTTAAGTGAATGAGAAAGAAAGAAAGAGAGAGAGAGAGAGAGAGAGAGAGAGAGAGAGAGAGAGAGAGAGAGAGAGAGAGAGAGAAAGAGAGAGAGGGACAGAAGGTTGGTGAGAAACAGCAGGGTGCTTAATGACGCACTTTAAAGTGGAGAAAAAACACATACATGGATGTTACACTTGTATAACACCCCAGTAAGACTGGTGGCCAAGAACATTTTTGTGTGAGAAAAGTGTGTGTGTGTGTGTGTATGTGTGTGTGTGTGTGTGTGTGTATGTGTGTACCTGATGAGACTTTTTCCTCTGTACCCTTAAGAGACTTCTCTGTACCTCTTAGAGATTCTCACAAACTTCTCTGAAGACGTATAATATCCAAAAGACACTTTTAGAATTCTCTGAAGGCATAAGATCTTTGCCGAATGATGCTGTATAGACAAAGAATGATCAATTTAATCAAACTGCTTTTTTCAGTCACCATCATTTTCAAACAAGGCCACATTCCCAGACAGAGATCATGACCAATGATATACCTATTAAAAGATATACCTTTTAAAACATTTATTTGATTATATTGCTAAACAAATATTAAATTCCCATTCCACTAGGGGTAAATAATAATGAGAAATAATAATGTGATAGCTCACAATATGTGAATCCAAACTACTTCATATGAAGCAAAAGAAGACATAATGGAATACATATGGGCTGGCAATTAATTTTTCCAAATGATTGGCCAGATATTTACAGGAGGTTTTGTCGGAGTTACGAGTTGGTAAACTGTGAAAATGCCTCTTTTCATATGGAAAAAAACAGTGTTCTCAAGAAACTGTAATGATTTTTCTATGTGTGAATAATCAAAACAGGGCATAATTAACTGTCTAACGATGAGCTATTTGTGGAAAGAACTTGGAAACAGAACAGCAAGAGAATGGAAACGGTTATTTCCTTCTGAGGGCAAAATTACCAGACGGAGACTGAAGAAGTAGGCTTGTCTGCCATTTGCAAGAGATATTCCATCTATTTTTTGGACAGAAACCTGTATGGAGAGAATGGGAATTTCTGACATGAGCTCTCGGTGCCCGATTTGAGCCATCAAAACAGAAGGAGTCACCTGGAAACTCCATGAAAACAGAATTTTTCTCAAGCAACACAAATGAAGGCAGACAGGCCCGGTGAGAAGGGAAGAGTATGTGGCGTGGAGAAGGTATGATTGGATTCTGCTGTACGGATTAGATCACCAGAACTTCCACAGGCTGCAAATGTGCTCCAGACAGGCCTGCTGAAGTTTCATTAGACTTGACCATGAAAGAGCCTCCTGCCTAATGAGGAACAGGTGCGTACCCGTATATGTGTGTGTTGTTAATGGTGTTAGAGGCACGTGGATGTTTTACTAGCATCCGCACGCCACTGTTTTGGACCTGGTCTCAAGTCTGGAATGTCTTTAAGCCTCGTGGAAAGGGTGAAAAAGGTGAAGTCGCTTAAGAGAATGAAAGTGCATGCAAAGCCACATTGGGGCAGATCGGTGCCTTCACTAAAGAATGCAAAAGAAACATAAAGATCAAATTTGCTTTGGTCATTACATAACTCCATATGTGCTTTAAGTGTGCACGCCCCTGGTCATGTTTGGTTAATTTGAAGTGAAAATGAGTTCATGTCTACAGAGAACACATTTCTGTGCATTTTAAAGCACAATTGGTGTTTATATATTCAATTCACATTAGAAAAAAAATGTGGGGTGTGTAAAGGTTGTAGTAAATACATTAAGTTGTTATTATGTTTTATAACTTTTAGGAACGTTAATCTTTGGACATTCAGAGGAATCTGTGGAAAGAAATGCAGTTTGTTGGTTTATTGTCTAGGATGTGTTATCATATTTTCACATTCAGCAAAATATGTCATTTGACCGTTCAAACGTTTATTAATTTCTGTTTACCTTTGCTTAGTACTGCACTACCAACCTGCTTCAAGGCTGCGGACAGGAGGGTTGTTTCATATGAAACAAATATAACTAGATACATGAGTGAAATTCAGGTGATTTCTTTTTCATTATGGCTCTGCCTTGAAGCACAACTGGTATGAGAGAGGAGCTACAGAAAGAAGTGAAGAATGTTGGCCTGCAGATTGTACTGAGAGAGGAGCAATATTGAGGGAATGTGGCAAACACACACACACACGAAGGTTGACATTACTATATGTGGGAGGACATTCTGGTGAAATTCTGGTATAATAATATTTAAAAAGACTACACCTAAACCTGCCCCTAATCTCAGTAACCTGCCCTTTTATTTTTTACTTAAAGTTCAATATGTAGTGGAAAGGGCATGTGTCATTATGGGGACCAGCTAAAGGTCCCCACTTTTATGGGTTCTCCAGTGATTGGTCCTCATAATGTGACAAATGCAAACACACACACACACACACACACACACACACACTAAGACTACAGAGGGCCTCGAGCACAGGGACACTTTATTTAAAGGGGCCAAACCAGGACCGGGCCAGTTTCAGTACCAGTACCATGAACCCCCTAAACTTCAGGACCCCATGAAGATCGTTCACATCAATTTTCACTGCAGTTACAGTTTTATGAGCCTGAATTCGGGTTTAATCACCGGATCTGTGGTTCAGGGGAGTCCAGGATTGGCCCCCAGAGTTAAAGCGTTCCTGTGTGTGGGGGGGGGTGGCTAGACACAGGTGACCATGTGATCCGGTGTCCGGCGGGGTGTCGGGGGGGGTTAGGACGTCCCGTGGCGCGCGGCGGACTCTCGCGGGTAGAACTCGGCCAGCGTGCTCTGAGGGATCCGCTTCAGCATTTCTTTCGGGAAAATCCGCAGCAGCTGCCAGCCGATATCCAGAGTCTCGAACACCGTCCTGTTATCATAGGGGCCTGGAGAACACACACACACACACACACACACACACAATTACACACAATTACACACATTTACCTGGAGAACACACACATTTACATTTACAGCTTTTATCCAAAGCGACTTCCATTCCCGACTACAGGGGAGCAGCTCGGGGTTTAGGGTCTCGCTCTGGAACCCAGTGGTGCTGTGCTGAAGGTAGGATTCAAACCCATGACCTCTTGGTTCAGAATCCTACCCACTGAGCTACCACCTCCCACACACACACACACACACACACAGCCATCATCACACACTTCATCTTCATGCTGGGCCCTTGCTCAGACACACACCCTTAGAATGTCTTACAGTTAAATTTTTATAGCAGTTTATGGATTTAATTTGTTTATTGTTGTCGGCTTTGTTTCTTATTCTGATGTGTGATTGACAGTTCAGACTTCTGATTATCAGTAGCAGCTTATTAAAATATAACATTTTTACGATTTTTACAGGGAGAAAATTTATATAAAGAATTCAGTTCAGGTTTTGCTCGGTCTGGCCCTCCAGCACAGTTAGGGTTATTAATGTGGCCCCCTGTGTACATTAATGGGCCAGCCCTGCTGTACAGGCTGGTTTCTTGTACCGAGTGGGTCCGGCGGTGTGGTGCTGTTCTGGACGAGCTGCGGACCGGACCACTCTTTAACAGGAAGTGCGACCGGGGAAATAAAACCCGGCCTGTTTTCTGCCCGGCCTCAGGTGCGGACGCGGTCTGGAACTGTGTGTTTAATTTCACCGGGCCGCGCGTGAGGCCGGTCCGGGCGCGGAGGGGTTAAGGCCGGGGGGTTAATCACTCGCCGACCTCCTTTAATTTCGCGATGAAAAGAAGGCCTTCGGGATTCTGGGCCGGCAGAAGTTTTGCGTTTCCATTTCTCGGCGGCGCCGAGGCCAGAGTGAGTGTGGAAGTGAAATGTGCTGCTTGAATGGCGCGTGTAGGAGTAATAGCTCGTCCACTGCAGACGGCTCTGAAAGGAGAGAGACTCGGCTCCGCCGGAGCTGAAGGACACACAAAGCCTCCGCGGGAGAACGGGCCGAACCGCCATTGTCGGCCAGAAAAGTCCGCATAAATATTCCTCCGTCCTTTTGTTCCCCTCGCAATTCAATATCACTGTAAAGAGCGCGGACATGGTCAAACACACGCCACCCAATAACACACGCAATACTTATACAGAACACACACACACACACACACACACACACACGAGTACAATATTGTGGCTGAAGGCCGCTGTGCCTCCCCCCCCCCCACACACACACACACGGGGGGTGTGGTTAGTTGTAAATTCGTGGACGCCCAATATTGACTGCAGAATCGTCCTAGACCTGCCAGATATCGAAATCGGGCATCAAATAATCAGCGTTTACTCACGATTGTGTGAATAACGTGTAAAAATGTGAACTTCCGAAAACGTTTACAGACAGAAAAGCACAGAGTCTAAACACAGAGATAAAAATGTAGAACGTTTTTCGAGATTTGTAAAGTTTTCCTTGTAAAAGAGGAGTAAAAATTCAAGAGAGGATCCGTGGGGGACAGAGGAGATCAATCGATAATCAATAAACCTAAAGATCAACTGATTGAAAGAGAAAATGATTCAAGGATGAATAAAAGAATCAACAGACAGATCAAACAGATTAACCAAACTATCCACAGATTCATAGACAGATCTCACAACCCAACCCAACACAACACATCCCAACCCAACCCAACACAACACATCCCAACCCAACACAACACAACCCAACACAACACAACCCAACCCAACCCAACACCACACCACACCAGCCTGAGTTCAGGTTCAGCTGAGCCCAGGTTTAAGTTTAGTTTCAGGTTCAGGTGAGTCTGACTTTAGGTTCAGGTTCAGGTGAGTCTGACTTTAGGTTCAGGTTCAGGTGAGTCTGA